>PVJO010015413.1:0-44987 GCA_004026905.1 Hystrix cristata
GAGTTGGGGAAGGGGGGGACAGACTACGCTCTGAAGTAATCGCACAAGGGCTAAGTGGGAGGGGGCTCAGAGTCTGGGACAGTGGGAGCAGAAGGGGGCGAAGGGTCTTCTGTTAGGTTCTCATTGAAAACGAGCCTAATATCCGGCGGGTCTCAGTGAACACCCGTAACTCTGGGAGATACACACTGCGGATCTCTGTTTTGGTCAGCTGTTGGCTGAATTTGAACAACGCTGCTAATGGTCACGTAAGTTTGAGGAGAGTATAAGGGCATCCAGCGAGCCTTTTTATTAGCTCACTTAAGTCATTTGGTGACAGTTTTATATTTTGAAAAGGATTGCGGAAGTCTCCAGCGCAACCTCTTATTCCAGTCCCTTTGCTCAGTCTAACCTGACACGCAGTTTTAACAGCGTACCTCGGAATTGCTAACGTGAGAACAGGTTGCCGATCCTGATGCCACATAAAGTTCGTCACTGCAAAAACGCATCTGTGTGTCTGTTTCTTTTCTGCGCCGTACCCTTTGCCTTTTGCTTCCTCCTGGGTAATATGTGACTGAGGTGACAAACACTATGCATTGTTTTCTAGACCCTCTATTTTAAGCCACAGAGCTCCCCAACTCACATTCAGCCGGCGGCATTCAGCAGTTAGAGGACGTCTAATTTGGTTGAGAATCACTGCCGACACCGCCCAGCACCTTCATTAATACTCACTAGAACCAGTCTCATTCAAGGAAGCCTCTGATTGCTGAGGCGCTAAGTGCTTACGCCCCTGACCACATACCTTTTTTGGCGGGCTTAACCGAGGGATGCTCGCTCTAGGGGAAAATAGAATTGCGCTAAAATGGTTGGGATGGGGAGAAGTGCTGCGCAATGTAGTAATCCCTGAGCTCCCCAGTCTGCAGACAGTTGTGACCTCACATACACAGTAGTGGAAGAAAATGGGCTCCAGAGTTTAAATTTTTCATTGAGAAATTTACATATGTATCATCAGCCATTCTTATGATCAAATATGAATACAGCAGCAATGAGGTGTTTCTGTAATTGGCTACGTATGTGTAGATGGCGAGCAAGGCCAACTGACATACCCACAAAAATTATTTCTACCATGATCATTGTATCTCTTCTGCAGTATTTAAATCACCCTGAATACTGTCCTTTAAGGAGAATATAATGACCTTGGCACCTTGCTGTTTGGAAATCATCAATAATTCCCTACTCTGCCCTATAAGTAGGAGGAATTCATTATTTTTATATTTTGAGGAAGTGGGTTATATAGGATATTATATTTTTCATTCCCTAAACATATTCTTCTGATCCTCCTGGGGAGGGAAAAACATATTTGTTTCATCCGCATGATTTCTTTCTTAATAGCTTCTATCATCTACAGCACCAAGCTCCACGCAAGTCCTGAAATTCGGAAGGTGGATAAGGTTTGTGATTTCAATGTCAAGGTAGGATTTGGGGTGGTTAAGCCGACACTGCCAGTGTTTTTCTAGCTGTATAATGTAGAAAGGGCTATTAACTCTTCCCTCTGCCCTCTTGTGGGAATCTTTATCCATCTAGCTTTGACACGGATGACAGTGATGACTTTTTCAGATAATGACATGCCAGGCTTTGGTGCAGTGTGAATTCATGGGAAGAAAGGTGAGAACAAGCATTTTTGTGAACCTCTTGGATGCCAGGCGTGGATCCGAAGGCATTACTTATATACATTATTTCACATAGTCTGCATAGCAAACTTATAAATAGGAAAGTATTATCTCCTATTTTATTGGTACCATTGAATTTCCCCTCTACTGCTCAAGATATTCTGTAGATTAAGGCAAAAGAATAAGAAATATTTGTGCTTACAAGGCTACTCGGAAAAAAAAAATGTTTATTTCTTTAGCAATAAAAATAAAATCTAAAAACTGCGGGCCGGGGGTATAGATCAGGTAGAGCACCTGCCTATGATATGCAAAGCCCTGGCAATGCCTAGCACTGGAAAATAAATAAAAGTAAGAAGCCTAACATTTCCAACAAAATGTTGGGCTAACCCATTAAGAATTTAAGCAGTATGGGAACTGCACTGATTGTGGTTCACAGATAACAGATTTCTCCTCTTGAAAATAAATTCTAAAAATCTGTTTGGTTTTCAAGGTTATCACTCTCATTTGGAATTTAATTACTTCATTTACCTGGTAAATACCTAAACCTAAACAAGAAGCAGATGCCTGAATTAACCCTTAATTTAATAATCCTATAATTCTACAGTTCTATTTATTACTTTCAAGTAAAATTTATCCCTCTAACTAAAGGAAGCAAAGGCATCAAAACAAAATTTGGGGTAGAGATTATTAGTAACCAACATTAAATAACTTCAGCTGCTCTTGTTAAATCGTTCAAGGCTTGAAACTGAAGAAGGCTGTAATTTACTGAGTCCTGATGCAAAGTAGTTAAGTCGGGGTCCTAATGGCTTCTCAATCTCCAGGCTATTTGGCCAGTTTCATTACAGAACCTTTTACTACCCCACTTATATAGCAGTGAAGTAAATGAGGACACCCAGCGCATATATTGAGATTATCCGAATACAGCATCTGGTAAACTCTAATGTAGTCCAATGGAAGAAATTTGTAATTACAGCCCATTAACTATCTGGGTAGTCATAAGCCAACTAGGAAACTTGTCTATAAATCAGGTTAATAGATATTATAATATAATAATATATAGTAATATAATGTATTAACCTCACTTAGTTGTTGTGAAACAGATGAGTATAAAGCACTTTGAACATTTTGTGTTATTATTTGCCATCGTTCAGAATGCCTGGTAATTTTGTCTACACATTGTACTATGGAACTTCAGAAAGAAATCACCAATGAATGCTCATTTAATGTCTCCATCACTGCTGTTCAAGCAAACATTTTAAGTACACTTCACATACTGTGAACACTGATACGGAACAACCTAGTAATGTCCATTTTAGACAAATAACATTCAAACAACCACGAGGTTAAATTGCATCACTTAACCAGCCATTAGCAAATTTAATTTTAAAGTCTACATTTACCAACTCTTTGACAGGCATTTCTGACATCTTAATGTCCAAGTGACATAGTAAAAGTAGGATTCCATATGAGATGTACACAGGTGGAATCTTAATTCTGCTTTGTCTCCCTCTACCCAGCATCTCTACTTCCTCCTGTTGATTGCTCCTTTCAGCTGTGGCTAATACCATGCCATCTACAACTTCCTAATTGTTTGTTACCACATTATCTGTGTAGGTGACATTTGATACAGTCTACCTCAATAGTTAGTTAACCTGATTCATAGATTAAATGGTCTACTCTGTGAAGCACTAGAAAGGCCTTTTGGTCCCCACACTATTAGCATTCATGGTTTTCTGTGGCACTTGAAATTCTACATTTGGAAATTTCCTTCTTTAATTTTATCCATTTTCTCCTTTGCATACAAATACCCACATAAAGAAGTAACATGCTCTTATTGCCCATTAACAACAAAGCATAAATGTATCTAATTATCAGAAAGCCTTTGGAAGTACATTGTCCAATACAACATCTACCAGTCCCATGTGAGTCTTACATTTATTCAAGTCAATTACAATTTTAGTTCCTCATTTTAACTGCTGGCTACTTACTGGACAGTGAAGACATAGGCCACCTTCATCACTCCAGAAAATTCCACTGGACAACAATGTAAGAGAAAGAAGGAATCCATGAGTTTTTCACTGAACCCTTCCTCCACCTCCTCACCTTATCGCGAACCTGGTGTTCTCCAGAGCAACTTTCCTACTTCCTGACAGACCTTTCAGTTGGACTGAATTTTTTCGCCTCTATCCCTTCCCACCCCACAAATTGTATTATTCCTCCCTATACGTGAAAAGGCTTAAAGCTGTGATTGAAACTCTCCTACTTGCTTTTTTTTAAACGTCCGAGGCACTGGAATACGACTCCTTTACTTCTTATTACTAACAATTCTCTATTGAAACTTGAGCCGGCCCAAAATTTCTTTCTTGTTTCAGTTGTCTACACCTTCATTAAAATCTTTGACACCAGTCTATTACTGCTCATTTTTAATTTTGCCATTCTCTAGTTACCTAAGTATTTTGCAAGATTGCTGTGGAAGAGTTGTGTTTCATAACTCCTTCAACTCTTATTTTCCATTGTCTTTGGCTTCAGGCCCTGCTACACCAGAAAAGCATCAATTTCTAAAAGTTTGCCTTGAGAAATACTACTCTCAGATTATGAGTTCCAGCAGATTTACATTCACCTTCTTCCTTCCCTTATACCTGCTCTTTGACCTCAAGACTTCTGCAGCCCTTTATTTCCTGCTTTTCCTAGTGTGGCTCCATGTCAGTCATATCAATATTTTTAGCATGAAAATGCACACCTTCAGTGCCCTTCCACTGCTCCCACCTTATCCCTCCCCTATTTAGTGTTAGTGCACCCTATTTTCTGCTTTGATTGCTAAACCTTAATTGAGAAAAACTAACAACACTACACTGTCGTCTCCAATCCCAGCAGTCTTTTCTGTGCCTTTAGTCAGTTCCCTGTCTGTATCCCTGGACTCCTCACTTTTGCTACTTGTCTCAACTTCTGTATTCTACTCTCATATCTGCTATTCAGCAATCTGACTTGCACACTTTACAGAGAAAATAGAAATTAAAAAATAAGGAGTTGTGTAGGGTAAGTTTCTCCACTCTCTTAATATAACCAAGAGTGCACAGTTGCTTGAGTTTAGGTGGATTTATAATCACATCCTACATCGCTGATATATTTACTTAATATTCCCCTAACCTTATGGGGAAAATCTTATCTTCCTTAGGCCTTTAAGGGAAGAGAAAAAAACTATCCAATTGTTATAATTCAGCCAAAACTTTTATCATGTCATTGCAAAGAAATATACTCCAGGGCTTTTAAAGCATTTTCTTAAAGACATTCACATCCATTTTGACTGTAAAATGACACTATTAGAAAGTTGGAGCAAAAGACCTCATGGTATCACTCCTATTTTTCTGATACTCTACTTTTAAACTATGAATGAATATTAAAATGTATACCTAAGGCTAAGAAAAAATGAGGCAGTGAATTTACAGTTCTGCAAATGATGGTCCTAATACATTTTGAAAGATTATTAAGATAGTTAAAACTAGTATTAAAATTATATTAAATTTTAATAAATTAGAATAATATTAAAATAAAGCTTTCCTTCCGACACATTTTTCCATTAAATATCTTATGAACTTGTTCTCCATTCCATCCTCGACCACACTCCTTTTAGTAGCAAAGATTCTTTTGGTATGCAGTACAATTTCAAAAATATGTAGGATGGTCATCAGTGACCACTTCATCTGCCCCAAGTTCCCAAACACGCTTCTCATTATTCAGGACAGTAAGAACAAGATATGCTCTGATGAACAAGAATGGAGTACATTTCTGATTAAAGGAGTGAGCAGTAGAGAAAGCAGAGCAGAGTTCAAGGGCCTTGGGGGCAACCTGACCCACCATACCTACTAGATAGTTAGCAGAGCCTCAGAAGAAGAAAGGTGAGTGGTACGTGTGGTCTTCTACAAAATACGAAGTAGTTTGATTGGGAGAGAGGCAGGAAGGGTGAGCATTCAGAGTTGAAATAGTATTATTAATGGCAGTGTGTGTGGTGGGCTCAATTTGACAATAGAATATGAAAACGAAATACCATTGAAACCAGACACTGCCTGCTAATAGCTAAAAGAATAGCAATGAATGAACTGGCAAAGGTTTTATCATTTCATTTTTATAAAAAGTAGTTTCTTCTTTAAAGTCATTACTAAGTGCCTAGAAGTAAATATCACATGTTCACGTATTTTTGTAAGTGTATTCTAAACTCAAGTCTTCCATTTTAGTTCAACAATCAAGAATCACTCAGTATTCTTCAATACTGCTTCCTGTAATAAAGCAAGAGAGCCTGGCCAAGTTAGCAAGCAAGTAATTATTCTTCATAAGAGAGAATCAAAGATGATAATAATAACTGTTACGCATTGAAAATTGCCACACAATACACATTTCTGAGAGGTTTACATGTATTTACTCATGTAAGCTTCACAACTGGCCCATGAGAAGGTAGTACTACTATTCACAGTTTGCAGACAGGGAAACTGGGACACACCAAAAGTTAAATAATGTGTTGAAACTAAATAAACAAACCCAGGCTTAAAAGCAGGCAGTTTTGGTTCCAGAGGCTATGCTACTAAGCAGTAAACTGTATTGTCCCTGTCTAGGACTTGGATAACTTTTTTAATACTATAACACTAGTCTTTGGACAGAACAGATTTGTGTGTGAATGAGGATATTATTACTGACAATTTCCATTTACCCTTAATATGCTGCTTGGTGAGGCAGTAAGATAGACAGACATGTAACATTTCATCTGGAGTGTCTGCTATCAATAAAATGTAGAGCAAATGCCATAGTACTGCTATTGCTGGAAGAATGAGGGACAAGTTGAGTGATGTCCAGAGGAGTTACACTACAAAGGCTGCAATAAAATCCTGACCTTAATGCCATAAAATATAGAGATGATTGGACGGAGCTGGTGTTGCTGTGGTGGCTCAGACTCATAGGTGTGTGTGATTAGTGATATTTGTGTTACGACCACAAAGACCAATCATGTTTGATCATTTATGTAAGATTCCCTACTTGAAACGCAAACAGAAGTCATGGAAGTCTGAGACTTGAATGACAGAAGGCTTATTGAAAATTATTTATTTATCTTGCATCTGACAGATTTGAAGTATTTGTTCTCATATGCCATGTATTAACTTTTACCCTGAAATCAGGAAAACCAGCTTGATAACTCTGACTTGGAAAAGAGTACTGTAAAAAATTATGCTTCCTATATCTACTTTTAAAAATCACTATGCAAATGGATAGAATCAATGACATATAGTAGAATTATATGCCCAAAAGACTGCTTGTTGATACTATGACTCTCACTCTCCAAAATCTGACTTTAGTTAGCAAGTGTAGATTCATTAGCTGGGAGGATTATTAGCCTCTCCTCACGGAATAGCCATCTATTTCAATTGTTTTCTACCTCTGCAAAGCCTAAGCCAATTTTCTAATCTTTATATAAGTCCATAAAATTCACTATCCATATTTATCTTCCAGATTAGTCAACTATAAGGTGAAGATGAATAGAAAACCTGTAAAAATTTCAGCAATTGTTTGTTAAAGGCCTAGTTTTTCTTGGATGCTAAATAGGTGATACATATATTACACAGTACTTCCCTAAGAAACTAATAATTATTACACTAAAAGGATAATTTAATATAATAATATAGTTTCATAATTTATGGTATTAGTGACATTGATTTTTCTATTCCACTCAGAATAAATGAAGAAAAATGGGTCAATCACTTGTTTAATTTGAGCCTCCGTTTCTACAACCTTGAAATGAGACTACTGTACTAGATAATTTTTCTTTTAATAATCCTTCAAACTGACCTCTTTGTTATAAACAAATATAGAATACAGAAACCACTAAGGTTTAATGATTTAATGCCCTGATGTTACCAATATAGAGATATAATTTGTATAAATTATAATATTTACATATGATTATATATTTTTGTATGTGATTTATTATATACTAATATATTAGTTCATGTGTTAAATTGGGAAAAGAATATAGAAAAACCTACCACAAATATTACCATTGCAATAAAGCATCGAATTTAAAAGTTAAAAATACTCAAAGCCTAAGAAAATAAAACATGTCTATAAAACAATTTTATTTTCTTTACCTTACATTAACATTTTGACCAATTATCATTTTCATAAGAGCAGTCAAATTTGTTCAAAACCATAGTGAAGATCATGAGTCTTTTAATTCAAACCGAAGCAAGACTAAATAAGTGTTCACTTATTTCTATGGCATAGTACAGAATAGTTACAATAAAACGTAAAACACATCATCAGAAATTATTTTAAAATACTCTTCCCCTCCTCACGGATTACTTTCTCATGATAACTGAAATAATGCTTATTATTTCTGCATTGGAATCATTCATTCTTGGATTACATTTTTTCCATTAACGCTCAATTCAACCCATTTATACATCTTCAGAATTATTTCTGAAAAATGCTGTTCACTTGTAGCACTTTTTTCATTTCCATTATGGTTTTAGACTTATCATTAGTTCAAAGCTCACTTCAGGCAACTCCCCATCCCGTATTTGACCTTGACACATCCCTCACTCTCACCACAGCTCCTAGGCAGAACATGTAGTAGGTTAATATTAATGAGATGCCGAAGTAGTTCTCACCTGCCAAAATGGAATAAAGGGCCCTTATGGTGGTTTATGAAATAATGAGCTTGAGGTAATGGCCATTGGGAAATGACTGTAGATGAATTCTTGTGCTTAATTCAGGGGAAAATGTACTGTTTCAGTTGGCAGGGCTGGGGAAACAGGGTATTGTGCAAACTATGAAGCCAAGAAGCAATGCTTAAAAGTGAAATACGTTATAATTTTATATAGGCAGTTTGAAAAACATTACTGGCCATATTTTTTAAAATTAACTAGTTACAATCACATACATAAGAAGACCAAAATTTCAATTTCAATTTTTAAAGAAAATAAACTTTGCTACACATTTTCCCTCGCACTTAGCACATTGTATTTTATTGTATTATTATTCTCTGGTTTTTAACTTCTAGTTCAAATTTCAGTGCCTGCTGACTGACAGTCATGATGTTAAAGAATTTATATGCACTTTTTGAGTCTTATCTTTCCTACCAGACTATAAATTCACACAAAAACTGTTTTATGCATATTTATAATCATAACTACTTTTTACACATATCATTACACATTGCAGGGCCTTTCAATATTCATTTGGAGAATAATTAATACATAAAAATACACAACCGCCATGGAAAAGGTTTTTATAGGGAAAATTTAGAGTTAAATGACCTGAATTCTAGCCTTTTCTAAACTTCTACGTACTTGTCTGTCAAAGGAGTAAACCATAATCAGTGGTAGAACATTTGCATTGCATGCATGAAGGAAAAAAATGCCAATCAGACTGGATAATTACTAAGATTGTTTCAAGTACTACACTTTGAGTATAAAAAGAATAGAGTCAAGATTTTATATATATATGTGTGTGTATATATGTATGTATATATATGTGTATATATGTGTATGTATATATATGTAACTATTATGTATCACCGATAATACACTAACAAAAATGATGATGAGGGGCTGGGGATTTAGCTCAGTGATTAGAGTGCTTGCCTTGCAAGCACAAGGGCCTGAGTTCAATCCCCGGCACCACAAAAATAAAAAAAAAAAAAGATTTGAAAAATGATGATGAAAGTAAAAAAAAAAATTGCTACAAACTTATGAAAATGTCAATAGTTTTCCAGTTCTGAAAATCCACTTCAAATAATATTGTTCAGTTGATTTTTCTAGTTCAGAAGATAATAGGTATGACTTTTCAACAAAATAAGAAATTCTTGTACAAGCCAAAGCCAATTCTCACCTCTAGTCTTGAACTTGTCATTTTCTCTTCACTCTAGGAGCCTACATTTGAAAGCATTCAAGTTTTATAGATTACTGAATGAATGAAGAATGTCTCTTCTTTTGTCTTTTATTACTTAGGAAAATTTAAGAGATCGTCGGCTATTGATAACAGCTAAATATAATCATTTTAGATGAATTAAATTAAGTGGCGTGAAGTTATATAATCCCTACACAAGTGAAGTCATTTAGTGATGTGATAAGATGAACAGTCTGTTGTCTTTTCAGAAAACATTAAATTTAACATAATTATCTTATAATTATGATAGTAGACCATAAACTAATTTCCTTAAAATATGGAAATGTTACTAAAGAATAATTATGATTGATTTATTTTCAATAGAATTTTTCTTTCAGTACTAGATCTTGAACCTGGACTGCACACAAGTTTCAACAGGATATTTAACAAGATTTCTAGCCATCTTTTTTGTTTTGTTTTGTTTTGTTGAGACAGGGTCTTGCTATGTAGTCCAGGCTGGCCTTGAGCTCACTATGTAGCCCAGGCTGGCCTCAAACTCTCAGCAATCCTCCTGCCTCTGCCTCCTGAGTGCTGGGATTACACTATATCTGGTTCTAGCCATCTTGAATGTTGAACATAACATGATAGATACAGTATTTTGCAGAAGAGGAAAGGAATGTTTTAAAACATTTTTTTTAATTTGAAAATGTTTTATAAATATACAGTAGTTGAAAACTCAAAAGCTAAATGGATCAAAAAGTTTTACAAAAGTCTTTCTGACATAAAAGCAATGGAAAAAATACAAACAACTCCAGTAATTCATATTATCAACCTATAAACATAGAAAACTCTTTTTTCACCCAGAGTAAAGAAGAAAATTGGAGATACTTATATTTTGTTACTAAAGCCTTTTCATTATATTAATTCCTACAGTTATTGATGCTTCATAGTGTAAGTACATATAGTATATAGAGAATACCAAATTTCTTGATGTTGCTACCTACTTGTTAATACAGATACATTTTAAGCTTCATCCTAACGTCTATTTTATATTATTTTTTTAGCTTTTTTATATATTTTAAAACATTTTTGCTATTTGCTACTGTACATTTTTTTCAGCCTAACAGTTATTCCTATATTCTCTTCTCTGCTATTTTCCTCTCATTTACCTTATTTTCTAACAAATACAACAATATCACTCAAAGTGCTTAATGATATAATCACAGAACATCCTTATTACTAATATATCTACTTTTTACACTATAACACAAAATTTACATTTTTAGACATTTTAGAGTTTTCATGTATCTCATTGTTTCTCATTTGATTTTTGACTACTGTAAAATAATTAGGACCAGTTTTATTACATTGATTACACAAATGAAAAACCCAAGGGTATGAAACACTGAAAAGCTTCTCCATGGTCACATAAGTTATACAACCAGAGTCATACAAAGTCATACTTTCTCTTTCAAGACTCCATACTATTTCCAGTACTCCCTCATCCCTTTGTATCATGGCTATTTAGTTCCAGAGAACACTAGAAGCATACAAATAAATAATGCACTTAAGAAATTAATAGAGACTAGAGATGTAGCTCAGTGGTAGAGCTCTTGGCTAACATAGGCAAGGCCAAAAAATACTCTGGGATGATTTTTTTTTTTAAACGAGATAAAAAAAATTTCCCCTACAGAGAACCACTTATTTGCATTTGGTCAAAGTTTAAATAAACATAGGCTGATTGATGAGCAGTATAACATTGATGGAAACCTTAAAAATCCAAATCACTTTCTATAGATTAAATTTAAAGGATAGCTGTCCAGCTGTACTTTAGCCAAGCAAAGGTTCTTAACAGTCAGCCAAGCCCTGTTTGAGTTCTCCTTCAAATTTTTTCAAGAGTGCTTCAACTTAGTGTGATTTTTTTTTCTTCTACTTTTATAACTATTGGTTCTTTCCTTATTCACATTTACTGTGATATCCAGAGCACAGGCAACAGAGGCTACCTTCTATGTTTCAAAACTTATTTTCCAATACTTGTATTTAATGTAAATATTGCTGCTTAACCACATGTACAATGCATTGTAAAGGTTTAAATCTAAGGTATATAATATTAAATCATATATTTAAAAAACACAGTGCACTTGAGTAAACAGTATTTGCATTAAATGCAAGTATTGGAAAAGATTTTATTTTCAGCACAAAACTTTAATTACTATAACATAGTACAGTTCTTCATTTTATTTATTTTTGTTTGTTTGATATTTTGGGTGCTGGGGCTTGAACTCAGGGCCTTGTGCTTGTGAGGCAAGCACTCTAACCACTGCGCTAAATCCCCAGCCCTATTTCTTCATTTTAAAAACTGAATTATTTTGACTCAAAGTCAGGTTTCAGTGAAGAATTTTAAATAGGAGTTCATTGATATCTTACTGTATATCAGCACTGTCAATTCTTAGTTTATAACTGAGCTGTATGATTAGAAATTTCCTTAGCCTTTTAACATAGAGTATTCTTAGATTTAATTGGACACATACATAGGCTATTACTTTATAAAGGCTTCAAAATAAAAGGAAATTTGTCGACAAATATTCATCTAGAGGCCTTTAATTACATTTCATATGATCTTTTTTGCCCTTGTATTGGAACCTTTGTTTTATGAGGAGTACTCAATTTCCTGGTTTTGTATTCAGTACTCCTGTTAGTCTTTGGGAGTAACCCAAGACAATAGGAAGGAGAAGAAAAAAGGAAAGCTCATTAATAGCCTGTTCATGACTTCTATCAGTGTTCCCTTTTGATTTCTAATTACTCTTCCCTGCAAATAGTATCTAGATCCCTTATCACCATTTTAATAGATCTAAAACGGTATCATTTGTGTTGGCATGAAATGCTTTCGAAGGAATTATTCAAATTTCTGTCCACAGTCAGATCTTAACCTGTGACACTCACGCTTGCTCTTGATTTGAGAAATCATGTAGATTTCCATCCTTATCATTACTGAAGATATGTATCTGAAGCTTACTTACACCCACATTATAAAAATGTAGCAGAGACTGTAGTATTTTTCTTAGAGTTACAGAACTGTCTAGCCAGGATTTAATGAATATTTCCTCTGTGATAAGATTTCTATCATTGAGGAGCTTTTACAAATAAAATATATGAACAAGCAACAAGAATCAAGACATTGTATAATGAACTATTAAACTGTATGCCATATACAAATCAAGAAAGAGAAATAATTAAGGGATTTTGTTGGGGAGCATAGGTAGAAAGTGCAAGGGAGGCTAAGGACAACTATGGTTTGGGTTGACACACAGAAAGGGCAACATTCCAAAAAGCTGTGGAACATTCACGTTTGGCAGTCTGCAAAAGGTTAACTAGGAAGTACTTAGTGGAGGTAAGAGAGTGACCTGTGACTTAGATATATATATTATTCTGGTGAGACAAACACCAGCAGATGTTTTCTGGAGAGCTGAAAATACAATACTGGATCTCTGGTTTCCCCAGAGTTAAATGAATTTGGAACAATTCAGGTTACACTAAATTAGCTAAATTTTAGAACTCTGCAAGCAAGAGAATGCTGTAGTAGAAAAAGAACAGAGGTCTAATGATTAAGCATTGATTACTTAAAGCTTTGGCTAGTATTTAAAAATCATATTCACCTTGGAATTTTCAAAATAAATCCTTTCTAAATTTTTTTCTCTAGCTTTATGCATCATTACATTCAATAATTAAGATTCTCCTCTGTGCAAGATATTTGACTAAGGACTTCAGGGCCTTCTTGAAGAGGAACTAATTCTTATTTCCAATCTCTAGTAGTTTGGAGTCTGTTCAGTAGTCAGAGATCCAGTATATGAGCTTTACAGAAAGGATTTGGCAGAAAAAAGTCACCATTTTACTTATAGAAAATTCACAGAGTAGATAAAAACAATGTTATATGGGAAGAAAACACTGATACTGCTCCAAAGCTTTGCTTTAAGTCCCAAAGAATAAATATAAATTTGAATCACTTCTCTCAGGTGCCATTTTCACAAACACCTTTGAACATATAGTGACCTAGTCTCTTTTTCACTGAATCACAGATATTTTCAGATGGATAAGACTTGCAAAAAAATTTTTAAAAGAAAAAAGAAAGTCTCAGTCTTGCTATTTATTTTAAAATAAATATACTTTAAAATCAATAAATTTATTTTAAAAATTTAAAAACCATTTTATTTGCAAAGGGTGAACTGTTAGGTATTTGGACTTTTTAGTTGGTAATTTACTTGGTTATGTAGGATTAAAGATTGGTAATTGGGAGCCGGCATGGTGGCACACACCTGTAACCCCAGCACTCTAAGAAGCTGAGGCAGGAGGATCCTAAGTTCCATCCCAGCCTGGATAATTTAGTAACCTAGCACAGCCTTTTCTTGAAAAAAAAAAAAAAAAGAAGGTGGGGGAGTCAGGGGATACAGCTCAATGCAAAGGCCCTGGCTTCAATCCCAACTACTTTAAAAAAATGAGAATTATGACAAACTTTTGTATTTAGGTGTTCAAATTTGAAATCCTTAGCATTTTCCCCCAAGTTTTAAATTTTTAAACTATATTTTTATTAGTTCCTATAAATTTTACAAAATAATTTCGTTGTGGTATTTTGATACAGGCATGTAATATATTTTGATGGTGTCCATTGCTTGTAACTTTATTTTAAAAATAAATCAACAAACAAGAATTGAGCCTCCTCTGTGTGTCTACGAAAGTGTTAGGTTATTTAAGTGATACAAATAGATATAGTACGATTGCTACAGGTAAGAGTCATAAATTGTTATTAGCAAGCCCTTAGATATCTGAATTATGCTTCGGCTTATGTTACAGGCAATTAAATAATGAGTTGTATATTAGATTATCTGATAAAAACAATTGTCTGAATATCATGTGACCATAAATTTACAAAATCAGCAACGCTATTCATTTTTATTAGATTATTTTTAATATCAGGAAAGCACTTTAAAACTCCTAAATGCATAGATTATATTATGAAAACAAAGGCACATTAAGTACTAAATATACTAACAAAGCAGTAGAACTAAAGTATACTGATTACATTTATAAGTGACAATATTGCTTACATTTAAAAAGCGACTGAATTCAAGGTTTAAAGAGGGTGCTTAACTCACTTCTGTTCACACAGCTAATTATTATTAAAGCTACACAGAGGGGCTGGAGATTTGGCTGAGTGGTAGAGAGGGGCTGGGGATTTAGCTCAGTGGTAGAGTGCTTGCCTAGCCAGCACGAGGCCCTGAGTTCCATCCCCAGCACCCACCCCCCCAAAAAAAATGCTACAGAGAGAACCCAAATCTTCTAAACCGGAAGTCAAGGTTTTTTCCACCATGGATCCACTGCTTCTTAAAGGCTATGTTGCATATTAAATGAAATGAAAGCTTTTAAAAATCTGACTACGTCATACTGTCCTTGAAAATCATGTCATGCTTAACAAATCCAGAATGAGCAAGGTACATTTGCATTCTTGGCTTCAAAATTAGAAAGTTAGTACAATTATGTGAACATGCTCAAGACTATAACTTTTATTCCTACAGACACATAGATAGAAGATATATAAGTGTCTCACAGCAAGAGAGAGAAAAATATAAAACGCACCTAAGAGTATTTTTTAAGGTTTAAGTCAGGTGACTGACCAGTTGTCAGGCCATGCACAATTATTTATGTTAACTTTTATTTCTTAATTTGTTTGAGCAACTGAAGTCTGAAACTCTCAAGGCTGGATGCCTCCTTTCTATAAATTATGTCTCTTAAAATGTACAAATGCAAGCATGAGTCACTAGCTACAGAATTCCAGCTTTAATCCATTATGTCATTTTCATAAGGAAACAAACCAGTGACCTTCATGTGGTTTTAAGGACAATGACTCTGAACTGCAGAGTATGTACAAGATGAAATCATAACATGAATAATCAAATGAGCTCAATGGGATGATCTAAAAGGTAAAAAAAAGTGCATTTTATAGAATTAAATCTATTTATTTCTGTGACTGTTTTTTTCACTGCCTTTCTCTGTGCACCTTGCATATAGTGGATTTGTTTGAAACTAAATTGAAACAATCATGTACTTTCCTATCAACTTGTAAATAAGTAACTCTCACTTAGGTATGCACAAAAAGAAATAGTACTGAGAAGGAAAGTGCATAACCCAAGATTGTTCTTAAAGTATTTTTTGATCAGTGGTTTAAAGTTTCTATTCAATCTTTTTTCAAAATTGATAAACTATAGTATTACTGAAATTGTTATTTACAATTGCTGTTCTGTTTATTAAATACAGAACAGAATCTCTGAGGTAAGAGGAGATTCAAGGAAGAAATAATGTGTTCTACTACTGAAAAAGAGAGAGAAGGGGAAAGAAATTAACAAATATTAAGCCCCTTCTATATTCCAGTCCACACTAAGTACATATATTATTTCATGAAATTCTCACAACAACAAGAAATTTGAAATGTAAATGGAGACAGGCTCACTCACATGCCATAACACACAACTAATAAGGAGAAGAGCCAGGATTCAAACCAGTTCTGACCACGAAGTTTCAAAAATATGCCAAATACGCATGCACAAAACATAGTCTCAATATAGTATGTACTTAGTTTAGTCCTTGACACTTTTGCAACTAACTGAAAGCCAAGTAAGGAGACGTTGCTCATTGCTATAGCTGCTTCCGCAAATCAAGAATGTATGTTTCTTTGAAGATTTCAACCCATTTTTTTTAAAAGTAAGAGAGTAACATTTTACTGATAAGGATGGGAAAAATGTGCAGTCTTATCTAACAATAGTACTGCAATTAAAAAAGAATTTTAAAAAATAGTAACTGGCAATTAGACAGCCAAATGGAAAAAAATGAATCATAATATTTTTTTAAAGGCCAAAAGATAAAAGTAAGAGAGATTCACCTTAAGTTTCCACAAATCACATTTACTATGGAAGAAAAGAATGTTAAAGTAACAGGAAATATTTTGACTGAATAGTCTATGAAAATCCTCTCTACCTTTATATTTTTGTAACCTAACAAATAATTTTATTTTACTCTAGTTTCTCATATCATAGTCATGTATTTTCATAATTTAACATTCTAAATGTGACACCTGCATTTTAAAGGCAAAGCATATTAAAGTCAAATTGTAAAGCTCCATTTTATGTATTTTTCTAACTTTAAAATATTTTCTTTTACTATATAACTTCACAGTGCTAACAGTATACTGTGTATTGAATTTTTTCTGTGACTTTACAGTGAAGTTTGTCATTTTAAGTTGAGTAAATATTATGAATAGATTTTTATAAAAATATAGAGTATCGAACAAATCTACTTCCTATCTACAGTATTTTAAGAATCTGGCTCTACATATAGAGTATTCAGAAACTTCCACTAGCTGATTTTTTTAATGCAATTCTGAGTTCATTAGTTTTACCTTTTTGAAAATGAAAATCACAAGTTGCATGTGTATGCTGGTGTAATTTAAACAGAAAGAAGATTGTGAAGAATAGATAAGCTTGCACAAAAAGGTATAGAACACTCCACAATAAACTTTAGTGTATATCAACCATGATAGAGACTTTACAATAAAGTATCCAGTCTTCACCCAAGACAAAAAAGGTATGGAGCTGCTTTGACTTGCCGTTTATTGAATGCTGACGGGCCTGACAGCTTTCTCCCCAGAGAAGTCCCTGGAACGTATGGTTCAGGGCTAAAATGAGAGATTCAGAGGCTGGGGATTTGGCTCAGTGATAGAGTGCTTGCCTAGCAAGCACAAGGCCCTGAGTTCGAAAACAAACAAACAAAACTCAATGGCTTAAAATACTCATTGCAAATAAAAACTGAATATTTGCTGAAATGAGAAAGCAGTAAGATTGACTTTTAATTTAACTTATTCAATTAAAAAGATTTCACAATGTGTTAGTTGTCTGTATTTGTCATGACTTTACTTTTTCTTTTTAATGTTGTACTCCAGCTTCCACATCACTAATAAAGTGTTGACACATTTTGTATGTACACGTGGAGTATCAGGTATTAGGCCTATTATTGTTTAATTAAAACCTGTCCTTTCATGAATCTTAAATGTATAAAATGTTTCAATTTTTATAGTGTGAAATTAATATGTTTATCATGTATTTTATAACAATGCAGTTTATCTTTCAAAGTTATTTTGAGATCTGATTTTTCATTTGAGGTAATGAATACAACACCAAATTAATTTTTAGCAGTTGTATTGACATAGAATTCACATATACAATTCACCTTTTGTAATATGTACAGCTCAAAGGATTTTAGTATACTACGCTTACCAAGTTGTACAACTATCATCACCACTCAGAACTTCCCCCTACCCTGAAAGAAATCTTATATCCATTAGCAATCACTCCCCATATTTCCTGCACCCTCAGCCTTAGGCAATGACAAAGCCTCTTTTCCTTTTCTGTCTCTATACATTTCTTCATTCTGAGAAATTGCAAACCGTTAACAGTTGTACTTGTGTAGGGTATCTGAGAGTTTGTTTTAGATTAAAAGGAGTTAGCAAATAAAATTCGTGGTCAGATTGAAGCAATAGTGTTTTATCCCACTAAATCTTTAATTTTTTCATACTTCTGAAAGTAATAAAATGTATCTGAACTTCTATTTTCCTTACCTTATTATTCAAGTTTATTTCAGTAATGCAAATTCAATTTAAAAAAAAGTCATCCTCAAAGTACTGTTGCTCAAAAATCAATTGGCTAGGAAAATCTAAATTTCAAACTCAGGAAAGATAAATTGCTAGTCCATTTTTAAATTTTTTTTTCTGTCTCTCCATTCATGACTTGCCAAACATAACTATCCTTTTCAGAGAGGAGAATTCACCTCAGCAAACTGTTGTGTGCATGCCATTTGCAGTTGAATACATAACAATCAGTTGAAGTATGCCATCTGTTTGTTTTCTAAATCTCTAATACAAAAGACAGTTCTTTTCAATTACACCTCTTCTGAGGCGCTCCTCACCACCACAATACTGGGGATTGAGGCCAGGATCTGCACACTGAGTTATACTCTCAGCCCTTTTTCAGTTTCTTTTTCTTTTCTCTTTCTTTCTTTCTTTCTTTCTTTCTTTCTTTCTTTCTTTCTTTCTTTCTTTCTTTTTTTATTTTGAAGCAAGATTTAGCTAAATTGCCCAGGCTGGGCTGGAATTTACAATCCTCTTGCCTCAACCTCCCAGAGTGCTGGGATTACAGGACTGCGCCGCCACCCCCAGCTTGATTTTGCATTATTATGTCATAGTGTATAGCTCACCTAACACATTCCTAGGAAGTTTTGATTAGTTTGCATTTTTGCTGCCATCACTAATAAAAATACATAAGAGCTGAATATAAAAATTGGGGCCTTATAGATTGGGGCCTTCTAGATAAAATGTGGTATCTATTATATAATATATTTCCTATTAAAATAGTAAATCTCATATCTGCCAAAATATGGAAGTAGATCCTACTAATATCATCCCTAAGTACATGTTTTAATCATTTTTTTCCTAATATACGTATACTGTCTACATACTAGAAACTAACATGCTTGTTATCTGCATTGTGCCAAATCTGTGATGATGTACAAGGCACCATCTTGTATTTGAAAGCTTTCTCCAGTTACGTCTTTTGTAATTGCTCCTTTGATTTGCCAGATTCTGTGAATTTTTGGTAATTGTTCCAGGTGTTGGGGACAGTCCACTCCAAACCTCTCTTGACATGATATAATAAATTTAAAGGGCAGTACCATGTTAGACAAAGATTGAGGTTTTAAAGAGTACATGGTAACTTGAAACAGAAGCACAAAAAATCTAAATTAATAAATCAACACGATACAAAAATTGTTCATATGTGCTTCAAACAACCTATAAATAAAATTCAGTGAAAGAGAACACAAATGTTTTCAACAGAAAGTGGAAGAAATAGAGAAAGCAAAGAACCTACTATATGGTTCCACTTATATGGTTCCATTTATATGAACTTCCCAAGCAGGCAAAAACAATCAGTAGTGGTAGAATTTAGAAAGTAGGAAAGGAGAAGGATGAAAATGTTTTTATTTTCATTGGGGAGGCTATTATACCACTGCAAGTATTTATCAAAAACCAACAGGACTCCACATTTAAAATGTGCACATTATATATACTTCATTAAAAGCTTAAGTACCCACAGTAAGCAGTAAAAAAAAAGGTCCTCTATGGCCCATCTCTGGTCCTATTGATGATTAATCAATAATATTACAAGTGTAGTCGCTTAGGTAATATTGATCCAATGGGGAAGAAGGTTACATAGCAAATGAACATGGAAAGAATAAAGACATTCCAGGATGGGGTGGATCTGGAGGTCTTGGTCGCCCACCTGGGTGACCTAGAATTTATCAGGTCAGATGAGTGTAATCTTCAGTTCATTGTTTATCCCTCAGCCTTATTTTGAGGACTGACCTTCAATGGATGGCCTCTAGCCATAGTTGTAGCGTATTCTCCTCTTGTGTATTGACTCCATGAGGGCCCAGCCGGGTCTGACTGCCTATGATGTTTCTACCTAACTTAGCTGTCTATACTATTCCCCCCTCTGAAGAGGTGCCCTAACTGCAGTTAGGGGAGAATGGGCAAAGTTTCCATCTAGCTGCTTCGAGCTGAGAAGGGTCGGTGTCAGGGAGACCGCAGTCAGAGACCTCTGGAGAGCTCATCTGATGGGCCTTGCATAGAAGTCCTGTTGTAGTTTAGCAGTTATGAACTCCCTTCACAAGTCGATTCAGTGGGCCCCAGTGAAAGGAGGCCGGCATATTTGTAGTTGGTTCCATCTGTATGATCATTTGAAGTTTAGCACCCTCTAGGTGAGAATAAGCAAATTTCCTAAGAAATGAAAGCATGTATGACCAAAGCATGGCACTAGAATGGAAAGGCAGATTGGAGAAAAAACCACATCCAGCTAAGGTATTGTTTTATGTATCTATTGTTATACTTTTCTGCTGGGCATGAGACCCGCATTAATAAAAATTGACCTCTTCCTATCTATCAAGGTCAGTTTAGGCTCCTCAGGCATTACTTTTGGAACCACACGCAGAGCCTCTCAGCTCCACTGTCAGTGTCAACCACCAGGATGGGTCACAGTCTGGCTTGATCATGTGGCTTCCTGTGGAAGCAGGGGAGACTTTTCACTCTCAAGTGTCCCTCCTTTTTGGCTGTGTATTATTTGACTCCTTCTCTGGTGTCTAACAATCTCCCTGTTCAGGAGTTGGGTGACTCACCAAAGCTGTAGGATGTTGTAGAAAGGTCCCTCGTGTCCTGGGTCCTTGTTGACCTTAGAAGGGCAGTGCCAAAATACTGGCTGTCCTGTTAGCCCAGTTGTCTTTCTAGTTTTGGTCTCTAAACCTCAGTGGTTGAATACCCAGGAGAGAAGATTGGTTACATCAGTACTATATTTTACAACCTTATCTGAATATGAAGCACCTTGCAGAGCACAATTTTGAATTGAAACTGTTATTTTATAATGTCTTCCTTAGCGTAGACTGAAAGCAAAATAGCAATAATTTTTGTAGGAAATCTAAGGAAAAATCTGTCTCGAACAATCACAAGATTTCTTTTAATGTCTCCTTATAAATAGTGTAAAAAGTAATATTGCACATGTGAAATTTAAAAATGTTCTATGCATTTATTTTGTAAAAAGGAATTGTGTAACGTTTGGGTTAGCATGTAGAACAAGATTGTGATCAGAGGTATCTTTTTTTTCTACCTTGAGTTACTGGCCTACGAAAGGTAAAAATCAAAGTCATTGTGCGAACTTAGAAAATAATAGTTCAATAAGGTGGAGAAAAACTTGAAATGACAGAATGTTTATTATAACGTATACCTTAACTTGATGTATAACTAGCTGCGAGAAAAACGTAGGAGAGTGTACGATATACGTAAAATATTACTATGAAGAATACCATGGTCAAGAAAGAAACAAATTGAGAAAAGATTTAATTTTACTTAAGGTACAATATTCCAAACTTTTTCAAAATTAATTCAGGTTTTAGAAATCTACACTAAAGTATTATGGACATCAGGAAAAAAGAATGTTTAACTGGCAAGTCTTAGGAAAAATATTTTCAAGTTAGCAGAGTAGATGATTTTTATGAAAAACCACAAATGTTTCATTATATGAAATCTCAGTCTTCTCCAAAGGAGGTGGAGCATCTGCAATAAATAAATCCCAAACCGCATAACTGCAATCATAGCTCACACTGTCCTCACTGCACTAGTCACAGTTGGCCACTAGGATGCTGTAATTCCATTCTCCACAGTTGTCTGGCCACAACCATTTCAATCCCACCAAAGGCACTTGGTACAGTGGGAGCTACAACAGGTAGAATGGATCATTACTGTGTATTGTGATGATCTTATGCCTCACTGTAATGCAGCGTATGATTCTTATTGTACAGATTACTAACTTAGCCACCAGCTTCTTCACCGAGCATGGCGCCTCATCACCGCTCCAAGATTGCTAGTGATTTTGGAACTCTGCTTCATGAAACAGGGTAGAGAGAAGCACTTTTATATCCCCTTTCTCCAGGAAATCATTTTTATTTACTATAGGTCTCTTACTCTTTCACTAATATAGAGGGGTTCAAGGTTGACAGTTTATTCTTATTTAGATAAATCTTTGCACTAATTGGTCTAGCAAAGAGAGGCAAGAAAATGCTAATGAAAATTTGAGAATATTAAATATTTTCTTAAATTTAGATTAGAACAAAGTTTTTAACCAAGTTTTCACTAATTTGAAGTTAGAATTACTTTTTTCTTGCCATAAGGAATGAATAATATAATAATTTGCTAATATGGTGCATTTTATCTTGGGTAATGTAGGAGATAGTCATATTCAATTTAAATTGTAGCTTTGAAATTTATTAACATTCTTTAAACCTATTTTATATCCTCAAATAATACAATAAGTAACATTTTGTGTGTATTTTTCCTCACTCTATTCTACTTCCTTGGCTGAATGGAAATGTTTGCTTTATATTTTAAGACTATTCCTTTATTTAAAGTATTTTGGTCATGTTTTGCATGTTTTGGAAATTTTTTTCATGCTTAAAATATATTCAATATTAACATTATTGCACAATATTTATTCATCATATTACAAAAAATATAGCTGGCTAATATTTGTTTCAATTCTGCTTTACATCCTCAAATAAATACTGGCAGTTTATACTGTTATAGGAATTGATACTAAAAACCGGCTTTCAAACATTTTACCTTCTAGCATCTAATATCATTTCGGTGCTTATGGGTCAAATACCTTTTAACTGCCCCTGCTCTGGACATTGTTTTTTGTGAAATAATGGTTCAACTTAACATTTTATTTAGAATTTGCTGATTCATTTAGAATTAATTAACTGATGTTTAATTTCCTCTTTAGCAGAAGGATGAACACTGATATAATGATGTACTAGTATTTCCGTTTTTAAAATATTTTTATGTGTGTAGGCTTGGATAGCAGCCTCACTGCTTCTCAGTCATGCTTTATAAGTATGTGAAAACACTGTAGGTACCTTAAAATAGTACCTTCCTTATAGAATTCTTAATGCATTTCTCCCGATGTTTGCTTTTAGGGTTGTCAGCTAATGCCCACGAGCATAGGCCAATGAACACCATCCTTCAAAAATAACTGTAAGTATACCCATATGCATGCCTGAGGACTCTTATTTTGCAATAATATTCAACTGTGTTATTTAGGTAGTTCCTGCCATTTTGCTAGCTTAGACTGACTTTTGAACTAGTAAAACATATGTATTAATGGCTTACCATATCTGAAAAAGAATATTGTTGAATTGGTAAACAGCATTTTAATGTAACAAAAAAAATCTCCTCTTATTTTTATTGCCAAATAATGTGTGCTAACTACCACTCCAACATATGTGTAGGTTTATAATAAATAATTATCAAATAAGATGGTATGAATCTTACCATCTTATTTGATAATTATTTATTATAAACCTACACATATGTTGGAGTGGTAGTTAGCACACATTACAGAATGAGGGGAGTGGAGATAAAAATCTTTGTTTCTTAAAAAAGAGGTATCAGTCATGAATGCTGAAAAACAAAGCAGACAATTCCACATTCCAGAGATTTCCAGAGCATGATTATTTGATTGAGCAAATGTATTACGAGTTAGAAAAAGTGGGTCAACATTGGCTTCCTTATTTTAAAGACTGTTTAGGAAATTCTCGATTAATTTTTTGACTGTTCTCACAGTCATATACATACATTTAATACTACAAAATGTTTTTAGAATGATAGTTTTGGAGGAAGACTTGATATGATTAGAGAGGCTAACTCATTTTTTTACAGTAAATTTTTTTTTTACTTACTTTTTGCAGTACTGAGGATTAAACCCAGGGCTCTACAGATGCCAGGCGAGTGCTGTACCGCTGAGGCACATCCTCAGCCTTTTTTTTTTTTTTTTTTTGGTGCTAGGGATCAAACTCAGGACCTTGTGCTTTCAAAGCAGGCACTCCAACCACTGAGCTAAATCTCCAGCCCCAAGAAGAAAGGCCCTTTTATGTCTTATTTTGAGACAGGATCTCACTAAGTTGCTTAGGCTGGCCTCAAACATGTGATCTTCCTGCCTCAACCTCCAGGGTACCTGAGATTACAGCCATGCTCCACTAAGCCCAGAATAAAATTTTAACACACACTTTTAGTATAACATTAATATCTGCATATTGTAGACAAGAAATTAAATAATATAAAAATAAAATGAACAGTGGAATTCCATCAAAGAAAGAGGTCAGGGATGGAAGAGGGCTGGGACTGTCTGCTACACATATTATTAATAAGCAAATTTTTAAAGCGAGTAAAACAGGGATATTCCATGAAAGACAGTGGCATCAAAATGGCTGCATTTAAATGTTATTAACAAATGAAAGAAATGAATTTGTTTTTAACAAATCGCCATTTATGATGATGGCACCGAAAGAGTTCTGATGCTCTAAGGAGTTTTCCATGTGTGTGTTGGGGGCAGTGGTTTAAAAGGGAATTCATAGGGGAAAGTTGAAAAGTATAAAGTACGAAACTTTCACAAGGCCCAGTAGTTGTACTGGTGCACACATGGTAAGTTTGTGAAAATCCAAGTGCACCTGCAGATGTTTTTACTGCACTCATAGAATAGGTTAACATGGACATGCAGGTAAGTTTACACTCCCAGGTTTCAAACAAAACTCACACAAGATCATCTCCCATACATCAATAACACTGTAAGTCCTGCCTGGTGGTCAAGTCCAAGGTCAGCCTCACCAGAACGTGAAGTAAGCCAACTTCATCTGCAGTATCTCTCTTTCAGCACTTTTCTGTATTTACCCTATTTTCTTTCCACCTCTATGTGCCAAGTCTCCACAACTTCATGCCGAATGCTCCCTGCTTCTCTCCCATCTTTGTACATATGTTTGCTGATGATTGTTTCTAATCTAGCTGTCAGAGAACACTTAATATGCAAATTTCTCCTAAGGTGGCAAGAGTTGCCAAGTTCTACCTCATCCAGAGAGAGGAATATTTTAACATTGAAAATGTGGCTCTAGTAATTGAATCACTTGATGAGCTGAAAGGGAAGTATGCCTCAAAGATCATCTCATATGATGTAAGGTCTTTGCCTACTTCACTTCTCCCTAAGGTTGACCTTGCCAGGGCATGTTAGTGACATGAAAATATATATGTGCCATAATGTAGTTAGTACACAGAGGTACAGACTAGTTATTTATCATAAGTAATGCTGAATATATTAATTTTCATTGTATATAAAAAGTACCAAAAATTTTATTATAATATACATACATTCCCAACCTCACATTCTTTGAGTTGTTTTGTTTTGTTTTGTTTTTGTGGTGCTGAGGATGGAATGCAGGGCCTTACACATGGTAGACAAGTGTTTTATCACTGAGCTACACACTCAACATTTCCTTTGAGTTTTTGAAATATATTCATAATATATCTTCACAATATATATTTTGAAATTCCTGTCGATTGCTGTAGCTGTTTTAACTTATACAAAGTTCACTGGTTTTTAAAAAATAAGTCACTCGATTCGTCTCCGTTTAGCAATACTTCTCTAAAGCCCAATTTATGCATATATATATATTTATGTATACACTACTGTGGTTGATATATGCATATATAGGTATTTATATTATAATCAAGATAACAATTTGAGTCATGTATTCAGTGTTGCTTGTGAAACATGATCATTTAGACAACTGTGCTCCTCCTGAGCTGGATAGAGTTTGTAATAGCAGTAAGTATTAAAAGTAAACATTTTTTTTAGCAAAATTACATCATCATTTAATATTCTTCACAAAAAGTTAATGTAATGAATAAATAGTGTGCATATATCCCTTGTACACTGTCATGACAGGATTTATACTTATTACTTTCTTGACACTTATAATAATAATTCTAGAATTTTTATCTCAATATATGGACTTGTGTTGCTACAAATAAACACAAGCTCAGTTAATAGAAATTACTTTTCTCAATATGAGCTCTCTGTTGGATAACTGAGCACTTTATCTACGTCGGAGTTCTTTACTCTAGGTTACAAAATTACTAAAATAAAGATATAAATCGACCAACATCAACTATTACCTACACTGATAGTTCCATTATTTCACTTTCCAGTTTACTGTCATTTGTTTTATTCAGAAATATTTGAATTTCTTGTATTTGTTAGAATAATTATATTTTCACACTTCCACTCTCCATTTGGCTAAATTAAATAATATCTAATCAAAAAGTTATGAAAGAAGCACAGGATTGGGTGTTAAGTGGTGGAATATAATGTGTTCTGTACAGAGTACATACATTTTTTAATCATCTGCAGGAACTAACATGATGTCTCGAACAATATATGTGTTTGTGTGTGTGTGTGTGTGTGGGTGGGTGGGTGGGTGGGTGTGTGTGTATGTGCTCAATAATTGGTCTAATAATAACTATTGAACTTACAATGACAAAATAATAGCACCTCCAGCAGAATCATACTCAATCAGGCATGCATTTTAGTAAACCAACATATACATGGTTAAAATATAGAAAACCTGGATTTTATAATCCCACATTATGCAGTTTTTACTTTTATTGAGAACCTAAAATTTTAAGTGGCCCTTTATAACAATCAGTTGAACTCAAAAGATATGGGATTACCTAAGGATTTCAAGAAGGAATTACTGTCCCCAAAGCACATACAAATAAAAAAAATCTAAAATTCATATCCATAAAAAGGAAATGATTACTGTATTTAGTCATCTAATTGAGCCAGCTGGGAGCTGGAAAGACCATATGACATATATATCCATTCTCATTCGTGCCAAACATGGCTAACAACATAATTTAAAATGCACACATATTTCAATTTTGGCAAAAAAGTGAAAGTTAATTTATTTTGAAAAAGGAAGTAGCCAAACAGTTTCAAGGTACAGTTAAATGTCCATCCATTTAGATAATAACTGTCAAATAATTTCTACCTATGTTTCTGATTTTTGAACATACACCTTTCAAAAATATGGTTGGACTTTTAAATTACACACATTAAATTACATACATTTTCAAAACATATACATCTCCCAGATATAAAATAAAGGTATAACTTCAGTAACTGCAATAAGTATATTGATACATGCTGTATAAAAACTACCATGTTCGAAGAGTTTGTGACACACAAAATGTCCTCTTTATTTCACCGAACCGAGTACCTTCACACTGAGCTCTATCTCCAGGCCATTTTTTAAACTTTTTTATTTTGATACAGGGTCTTACTAAGTTGCCCCTGCTGGGCTCAAACTTCCGATCCTCTTGCCTCAGCCTGCCAGATTGTTGAGATTACAGGTTTGCACCAGCATGCCTGGCTTATTTTACTATTTTAAAATATTTATTAGTTTATGTACATACTATTTTAGATTAAAATATAGCATTTATTTTTCAAATAAAATACAGACATTTTAATGGCATGGAAGCTTTTCTGTGCTGTGCGAAGTGAGTATTTTCATATTGTATCATATATTTCCATCACATTTTACTCTTATTAAAAATCATCACCCCCAAATAAACCTATATCCCAGACAAGTAACACATTGCATATGTATGATTTCTAACAACTTATTGCTGAAATTTTCTTACTGCATAGATATAGGCAAGATTATCCATTTAATTCTCTCAAAACAGATTTTTTTTTCTCAATTTTAATTTTTTATTAGTGTATGTTTGCAGTACATAATAATCACATTCTTTGTGGGGAGTTGGTACATATTACATATACATAATAAATCTTAATACTTTTTTCATCCCCTTTCCCCTCCCCTCCCGCACCCCTCCCTGCATTTTTTTTTTTTTTTTTACCTGAGACAACGTCTTGCTTCATAGTTCAGGCTGGCCTTGAACTCATTATGTAGCCCAGGCTGTCCTCAAACTCACAGAGACCCTCCTGCTTCAGCCTCCCAAGTGCTGGGATTACAGGTGTGTGCCACCACCTCAGGCTCCTCCCTGCATCTTTTGGTTCCCTTTTCATTTGCAAAAGATCTATCTCCCTACTTACTATTATATATCTTTTATTTGTAGTGCTATGAATCAAATGCAAGGTCCAACACATGCTAGGCAAGTGCTCTATCACTGAGTTACACATCTAGCCTAAAACAAAGTTTTAGAGAGACTAATAAACTAATAGTAACTAATGACAAAGATTCTAGGTAAATATGAAACCTAAATCATATATTTGTGGTATATTCATTGAAAGTATATATCAATGAAAATCTATAAATTGAGTTTTCTTTTGTTTTGTTTTCAGTTGGTTGATTGTTTATGGGTTTTGGCAGTACTGGGGATTGAACTTAATCTCTCAGACATTCTAGGTGCACATTCTACCACTAAACTACACTCCCAACCCCTTCATAGGTTCTAATTACGGAAGAAAATAAAAGTACTCTCAATGTGTTGCAAGTTTCTTAGCATCATGGAAAGAAATATTGTCATTTGGATAGTTAAATTATGGAAGGAACTGTGAGTTAGCCTTGAGCATCTTCCCATCTTTTATCCTCTGCAAGCAAATTTATCACTAACTCTTGTCAATTTTAGCTTGTAAATATCTCCACTCTGTTTCAACAATCATTCTGCTCCTTTGGCTTTCCATCAGCTCTTCCCTGGGTACTGGAGTAGCCTTCTCACTAGTCCTACCAATTACACATTCTCACTCCCACATCCACTTTCTCGAATTTGTATTGTTCTTAGACTAAGTACCAAAATCTGCATCATGGTTTGTAAGAAACAACCTGATCTGGCCCATGTCTACTGCTTCAATGTCACATTTTATCCTTTCCTACAACTCCTATCATGAATGCTTTAGTTATCTCGCTCTACTTTCAGTTCCTTGCACTCCTCACTTCTCCATTTAACTGCTGTTCAGCCTTCAAAGCACCACAAAGCTTTTCTTCGGGGGCTGGGGACGGCTTCATCCCGCCTCACTGTCCTCCCCTGAGTGTCCTTTTGTTTCCATCCCAGCCTTTGCCCCATTTTTTTGTGTGTGTGATTCCTCAAGGATTGTTCTCTTCTACTAGATGTGAACTCTGAGAGATCAGAGGCAGTGTTTGCTCTTGTTCCATCTTACATTCTTAGCATCTAGAGCAGTGTCTAGCATATATCAGTAATTCCATAAATATTCGTGGACTGAGTAAATAAACACGTGGCATTATCTGTTAAAAAGTCATCGTGTAACTTTTGGGGTTCGTTATTCTGTGGCTGTTAGTTGCAGAGGATATTTGTCTGTGCTCCTCCATCAGAGGCAGCTGTAAATATTGCAGCCTGGTAAAAAATTAGCAGCCTCAGTTGACTGAGACCTCAATGTAAGGTTGCATGTGTGAGCTGCTGGCTGGCAACTCTGACAGCAGTAAAAACATTGCCAAGATTTTAAATATAATGTTAGTATACACGAAGCCGACACTTAGACATGACTAATGCCCTACTTGAATTGTGGAATAGTTGAGAAGGAATTTTGAGTCTTTCTTAACCTGTGTCATGCACCAAGAGCATCATACTCACATTTTAAGAGATCACATTTTAAGAGACCCAAATCACACCATTGTTATGCTTTATTAAGTAACCAAATTCAACTTAGTGGCAAATGAATTAAAGCATAACCTGTAGAGTATTAAGGATTATTGCTAACAGGGCTTACATTCCACATGAAGGAAATAGAACATGTATATACATATATAATGCAGCATGCATACATTATTGAATATGTATGAATAGAAATGAATAGAAATTTTATTGGATGTGTTGCTAGTGATATAATTTTTCCTATTTCCTGTTGATTAAGCTTTCTTATCTACCTTTATTTCACATTGTATTTTATTTCTTTCCCCTGAATTGTACTTTACTGTTTTATAATGACCCAAATTTGTCTTATATTGCATGTATGTGATATAACGCACATGCTTTATGACCCTGGTCACGTTTCCATGTTTTCACCCATTAAGATAGTGACTAGCAATTTGAAGACAGCATGAGGAGTGCTAAACACGTGTTTCTCACAGCTTTGTGTGCACAGAATCCTCTGGGGATCCTATTAAGCTGCGGATGCTGATTCAGTAGGTCTGGGGAGGAGCCTGAGATTCTGTGTCTAACAAGGGTGGAGTAGCAAAGTCATAGAGCAGGTCGGCAAACTTTTCTGTAGAGTCAGATAGTAAATATTTTGGAGATTATGGACCATATGAACTCTGTCACCAGCACTCACCTCTTCTATTGTCTGCCAAAGTCTGCCACGACAGCACAGAAAGGAATGGGTGGGGTTGGGTTCTAGTGAAAACTTTATGACTGCTGAAGTTTGAATACTTAGCAATTTTTGCACATGATGAAATATTATTCATCTTTTGATTTTTTTTTCCTCAACTACGTAAAATGTAAACTCCGTTCTTGGGTCATGGGCCATAAAAAAAAGTCGATAGTTTGCCAAGCACCTTGCTAGAGCGGAAGGTACTGATGGCTAAGTTTGCTGCAGCCTGCGAGTGGGGCTGGATTGGTATGCCAGGCTCTGTAGAAAAGGTTACAGTTGAGCTACTGACTTGAAGATCCAGGCTTTTCTGGGCCCACGAATAAGGAAAAGTGAAAAAGAGAGAGATAAGAGAACCACAACACTGGTGTGTCTTCTGAACTGAAAGCATGGAATATGACACGAGAAAAACAAGCTCTTCTGGATTCAGAAGGCTGAATGAGACTGGGAATTCCTTATACACATTGAAATAGCTTTCAAGTTTAATGAGCAGTGGTATCAGGTGAGAGCAGAGTGAACAGTGGGGGATGCTATTAAGCTCCACATTTTGGAATTTTAAGAGGACTGCTCTGTCGGAAGGGAGAAAGAAAATCAAAATGATTGAGGAAACCAGGAAAAACTACAATTGAAATGTCAGGACTCATGGAAAGTGGCTGCAAACTGTTCTCACATGAAAGGTTTGTGGAAGCATTTTTATAAATGATCAGGGTTTGCAAATTCATTGATGAAATATGAAATGGTATCATGAAGCCAGGCGGAACAGGCCTGTCAAGCTGCTTTGCCACTGTTACAAAGCACACAGAAGATGAAAAAGGGAAGCTAAGAACTGAGGATGGAAGATTTTAAAAAATGATTTCTACAAATGTTTCAGCATCTGTCTGATTTGCTCATGAGCTGCAAAGTAGACATACGTGTTGAAAGGTAAAAGGAGCATATAGATTTTGTAGAAGATGTTTTTATTCATTCTCTGAAGGTGCCAGTGAAATGAGATGATGAAATATTAGAAAAAACACCAGTGTTAGAAAGCATATCATATGGAACATCAAGTACAGAATTAACAAAATTGCAACACTTTTTAAAATTCTTTCACCAATTCTCTTTTAATTTCCCCTCTCATCAAGTGCCCCCTGCTACACCCACCAAAGGACTTTGCCAGATTGTCTTGGAAGTGCAGTGTGTTCCACTGGCATGCAGGAAATGAATTAGGATTTGTTGAGGACTTACTATGCACAAAGCACAATTTCTGAAAATTTTCTCAACGCTCTAATAAGTGGTGAGTTTTTACCACCATTAATAGATGAGGAAAGAGAGGCTTAGAAGCCTAAATTATTTATCCAGCTCTCTCCAAGCCCCAAAATAGTCAATATTTTTATCAGTAACTTGGTTATAACCTAGGGGCAAAAAGTCAAAGGCAGACCAAAAGGAGAATTTCTGCTTTTCTACACCAGGGAGAATGCTAGTTCCCTTCCAGATCTACTGGAGAGTTTTGTCTCTGACTTTGTTCAAATTAAAAGCAGTTATGTCTAAATTTTGGTTAGGAAATCTTAGGTGATTTAAAAATACAGTGGTGCCTCAGTTCACCAACTTAATTCTTTCCGTGATTCTGGTCACAAAGTGAATTGGATGAGAACTGAATCAAATTCAATGGCTGAATTCAATGTTGACCTTTCGGGAAAGTTTGATTCAGTTCTCATCCAATTCACTTTGTGACCAGAATTGTGGAAACAGTTAAGTTTGTGAACCAAGGCACCACTGTACTAGGTAACCAGTGGGACTAGAAACAACCACTGCAATACATGACCAGCCTTTTTAATTTAAATTTTTGAAAGAGTCTTACTAAGTCTTCAAGTTACCCAGGCTGGGCTGGAACTTGCAACCCTCCTATCTTGGTCTCTCAGAGTACTGGCATTAAAGGTTTGTGCCACCATGCTTGGCTCTTTTTTTTTTTTTGTTTTAATACTCAGAGAAGTTGTGACTAGGTTTGCCATTAATTAAGAGATGTTATTTATAAAATATCATGGGCTATCAGTATTAAGCATCTTTTCCATGCCAGGCACACTCCGGACATGACGCAAACTATTACCTTTGATTTTCACAACATTCCAGTGACAGTGGTAATCACCACCCATACTTAATGTAGGAGGCCAAGAGAGCCACAGCGAGTTATCCAAGGTCCCTTGACTCCTAAGGACTTGCTAAGAAAAGCTGCTAGTGTGAAGCTACTAAAACGAAGTACCTAACACATTCTAGAAACTAAACAGATGTTAACTGGTGGTGTTTTCTTGCTATTATTGTAATAAGTATAATTGTTATTTATCAACTTCTTTAAGTCTAATTTACCTCAACCATGGCATGGAAGTCAGTAGAAGTTTGTGAAAGAGATGATATGAATTGGCTCACTTAAAGTTTCTAGCATATAGAACCCACTTAGTAAATGTCAATACCTTATAACCTTTCTCTTGAAAAGTGTTATTTATTTTCAAATAAGGTCAAATCAGACAGTAGATATTGATATTGATATGCCATCGTCCTGTTTATCTTCAGAGGATGATGTTTATCTAGAAAGTGACTTTGGTTCAGTGCCTGCAATCAGAAGTTAAGAGCGTTTTTTCTTCCATCATACACTACTTCCTTTTGCTGTCTTCCTGTAATTTGTCTTGCTAAGGAATGTAAACAGATAGTTCTTAAGATGTGTGTATTTAACAAAACAGTATTATTCATAATACTATTAAAAGAGTCTAACTCGTTCGTTTGTATCCCACTTCAAAGCTGTCTTTTAATAGTTGAAGCAATGTTTACCGATAGTGTCAAAGTACTCAATAAATGTGTTCAATAAATATTGGATGAAAGAGTGAATGAATGACTCATTACCATTATTCTTTTTATAACTTTAGATTTCTGCAAAGAAAGCTTCCTTTAAATTAAATATATACTTACCTCTGCAAGTTCATTTTAAGAAAACACGTCATGTTCTCCTGGATATAAAAGCATAAATAAATTGGTCTTTTTTATACTTTACTTTTTACAATTATATTTAAAACTGATTTTGGTACTTGATGTGCTAACATTTAAGTGTAGCGCGCCTTCCTTCCATTGCTCGGTCTTGGTGCTGCTCTTCATTTAATATTCACTTTGATGAACTCTGGCACCCTCGTGCCTTTAAAGAAAGAGTAAGACAAATGTGCCGAGCATGATGGCTCATGCCTGTACTCTCAGCACTCGGGAGGCTGAGACAGGAGGATCACCATGAGTTTGAGGCCAGCCTGGGCTACATAGTGAGTTCAAGGCCAGCCTAGACTACATACTGAAACTCTGTCTCAAAAAACAAAACAAACAAACAAAGAATAAGACAAATGTTGAATTTATAAACAGAGCTTTATGTTATTGACTAATCGCAATTTCTGATTCTAAAGGGGAGAGAGTGTGGCAAAGAAACCTGATATTTCAGAGTCTTCTCCAAATTTGTCAAATAAAGGCAGGGCTACAAAATACATTTTTAAAGAGAGTGGTTCTATGGGGAAAAATGTTTGTTTGAGAGTCTATCATTGAAAGGATGACTCAGGGAAGGAAAGTATAAGGCCAGTGAAGAAAATAAAGTAGAGGGTAAGATTCATTTATATTGTAATACAGCATAAGAAGTGGCTCTGAGCTCAACAGTGAAGATGCAGGAAGCGAATTTCAAAGTGTGTATTGGACGGGAAGAGCTTGCCGACAAGCTTGGAAACCATTGAGCCTTGATGGGGCAGGGCTGATGGGGCGGTGCCTTTGCTGGGTTATACTCAGTGTCTTAGTTACTTTTCTCTAGTTGCTGGAACAAAATACCCGACACCCAAAGTTAGGGGAGGAAAGGTTTATTTAGCTCACAGTTCATAGAGGTTTCAGTCCACAACTGACTGAATCCAAAGCAGGATGGCATGGCAGACAGGCAGAAGGCAGCAAGGCAAGCAAGGGATGCAAGCAAGGGCTAGGCAAGCCTCTTTCTATCCCTTATATTTTATTCAGACTGCCAGCATTAGGGCGGTGCCAAACCAATCAGTGGTCTGATTTAGTAATCACATGCCCTTAATCCCAGCATCACACACTCTAGATTCAGCCACCTCTGAAAAAGCCCTATCTATGACCGCATGAGTCTTTGGGGGGACATCTAGACACAAGCCATAACACTCAGTGAGAGGGAGAGACAGTGCGATGTGGAAGGTAAGGAGACGGTGATTAGAGGACTTTGACTGTGGTTAGTGTAGCTCTTCCAAAGAGAAACTCCTGGAGTCCTCAGAAATACAGCGCTGACATCCCCCACCATCAGGCGGCTACAGAATCATCCCCTGCTCGGGCGGTTGTCATGAGTTTGGGTCTGGTGTGGTGAGTTTTTCCAAGTCACAACATTTAAAAACCGAAGGTCTATTTAATGTCTTGCCTACTATACAGACAAGCTTTTAGAAAAACTTGAATTGGTTCATCTTCTCAGCATCCACAGGTTTGGAGAATTGTTTTACCTGTTAGATTGTGGAAGAAGGCACTAAAGCAAAGGAAATAGAGAAAATTAATGTGATTTGTACCTAGTTTCTCTGTACCCTACATTATAAACTGTGACCTGTTCTAAGACAGTTTTCTTTGGTGTCATTATTATCCAGCATTAACTTCTGACATTTAAAAAAAATTTTTTTTATCCCTTTTCCACAATTCACTGATTGAGGTGTCCTATGGCAGAGTTATAGTGGTGAGAAGGGATATTCACTAAATCAGAGGAAAAGAAAAAGATAACAAGGCCTTCTGAGGCCTTCAGGGAAAGGTCAGTGGCAAGTTGAATAGTAGTAGTTGGCAGAATACAGACCCAGCAGCTGTCTTCATTATACTTTATGATATCATGCCCCAGAGAACATAAAGTTCTCGGTTTATTTTTTGAGAGAATTATATAAATCCAAGATCATTATTTTTGACTCTTCATATTAGTAGGCAATGCATTAAGTTTGCATTAGAACTAAAAATGATGTAACCTAGTTTTAAAAGCAAAATGCTGCAATTAACATATCGAAATACCCGTCACAGGGAAAGAATGCTGTTTATTGCTCTAAATTATTCAGAAATTTTCACACAATTTGCTGTGAACATCTGACTAATAGAAGAGTCCAGAACTAGTGTTTGGTGTTGATACATTGAGTTTCATCAGTTTTTCCTTGAATTGTGTTTATGGAGGATATAATGAAGAACGAGTGGACAAAAGTGCTGCGGTTATATATGCTTGAATTTTACCAAAGTAATTACGGAGAACAATTATGTGATAGTGTGATTAGCACTGTCAGGAATTATGAGGGTTGCAGATAAGTACTGCCCAAGTTCTCTGACTTCTTAAATTGCTCACAATCTTATTGGTGAGATAAGATTAATTAAAATACAACCAAAAAAATCTAATCTATAGGGATTATATCTATACAAGAAGGGAAGAATCAAGGAAGCCTGCATTTCAGCAGTGCCATCAGGAAGAGCACTTGTGAACTGGGATGTATTATTTTTCTGTCTTCCATTATTATCTCTCCCACCTCATTAAGCAGTCTGAGTTTCTTTTTCTGCTCCATCCAAGCCCTTGCATCAGTACCTTGTACAAGGCAGGTGCTCCATGAATATTTGCTACTTGATCGAACAATCTTTTGACAAGGCTGTAGTAAAAGTAAGCCGGAGACACATTCCGGTTTTTCTGTCAAATAGATCGCAATCTTAAGGAAAAACTCTGTATTGACCATAATAGAGTAGTGTACCAAAATGTCATATTGCCAATCAGAAAGTAAAGTTCATAAATGTGCTTCTTAAAGAACGCAATATTCAGTCTCTCCCCCTCACAGCATGGAAGAATGAAAGGCAAAGCGAATGCCCATTGGATTCTGGAAACAATTTTAGTTCACTGGTCTGATCAACTAGTCATGATCTGTAATATAAATAATTTATAAGGCTGATAGTTAATTTCTTTTATTTTGGCAGCAAACATTCATCTGGGGCCTTCAAACTGAGCTACATCTCCAGCCCTTTTTTAGTTTTTATTTCGAGACAAGGTTTTGCTAAGTCACTAAGGTATGTAGGCTGGGATTGAACTCGCTATCTTACTGCCTCAGCAGAATGCTGGGATTATAGATAGGTATGTATCATCATGCCCACTAGTAGTTAACTTTCCAGCAGAAATGTTTCTCTAATCCTTGGTAATCCAAAATTTCATGTAAGTTTTAAAGGATGTGAGTTGACTCTCTTTTTTTTTTTTAGGAGTAGTATTTAAAATAGTATCTATTTTATGCTGAAGAAAGACAGGAGTCTTTTACCCTGATCTCCTGTGTTAAGGAACTGTTGTCCGCTTAGACAGGATCCATTTAAATTTCCATCTCTCAAGTAAACAAAAGGCATTGAATGATATAGTTGCAATTAGTGTTGGGCAAGCACATAATGTTATTGAGGCAGTTAGACATAATTAGAATAGTGGAACATCATCAAAGGCAATGATAGAATGACACCCATTAATGAAGTGAAAATCTTGGCTGAATTTCTTTTGGGTGAACTCTCTCTACTACAAAGTTACATTCTGATGTATATGCATATTGAAAGGAATATTATAATTTAGGATTAAGGCTGCTGGAAACATACTTACATACAAAACAACTACTTTGAGAACCACAAAGGCTTTTCAAAACTGTAGTATAATGAACATGTACTTTTCTAAATGATGAATGAGATGGGACAACAGCTTCATAAATGAATGTCTTCTAAAGGAAATGTAAACTATGAAAGCCCACAATTAATAAACAATTAGTCATGTTATTTTCCACCTTTCTGTATTTATATTCTTCAAATAATCTTGCTTTCAAAAGAGTAACATATCATCTAATTGGCAAACAAACAGTTTGGAAAGAGAATGGAAATTGAACCTGAAAAACAAAATTAAAAATTGAAAAAGAGGGCTGGTGATTTAGCTCAGTGGTTAAAGTGCTTGCCTTGTAAGCACAAGGACCTGAGTTCGATCCCTAGCACCAAAAAAAAAAAAGAAAGAAAGAAATCCTTTTTGGGGTTGAGGATTTAGCTCAGTGGTTAGAGTGCTTGCCTAACAATCACAAAGCCCTGAGTTTGATCCCCAGCACCCTCAAAAACAAAACAAAACAAAAAAATTGAAAAAGAATTCTTGAAAAGCAAGGGTTAATTCAAATTTTTCCCTTCGACTTGCCATTATTCTACTATTTTAGACAGGAATATGTCCTTTTATGAGTCACAGATAAGCCCATGTACCTTAATATCTGGAGTATACCATCATTTCTACCCTCAAGGTAGGTAATGCTCAGTTTGAAATTTTCTTCCTCCTTATTTTTTAAAATCTTTAGCCAAGAAGTGCCTAGAATATCACTTGTAGTTCTTATTTTGCTGAGAAAGTTCTGGTATTTTATTTATTCCATTCTATTTCAAGTGTTTAGGAAAAGTTCTAAAAGTCAACTTTAGGGGGAAATTTTCCTTATATAGGAGGACAAGCAAGACAGAAATGAAAGATTTTATACCAATTACATTGATACATTTTATTTATTTATTTATTTATTTATTTTAATGGTGCCGGGGATCGAACTCAGAACCTTGTGCTTGCTGGGCAAGCACTTTCACCACTGAGCTAAATCCCCAGCCCCTGATACATTTTAATAACTCTGAAAGAACCAAACATTTGTGGGAATGGGAACCAATTGGATCTCTTATGTATCGCTGGGAGAAGTACAAATCTGTACAACTACCTGGAAAAATGTTGGCATTGTTTTCTGAATTGGAACATTCACCAGACGTATATAATATATTAATTTTTAAATAATGAGGGAGCCAAAGGTGACGAGTTGGTAACGGTGATTCATAAACCAAGGGTTATTAACCCCATTCTGTGCATTTGAGCCCAGACTTGTGGATATAAAAGTGGCCAAGCACCCAAGTGGGCAGGACTGAATAAGGCAACATGCTGGGCTGGGACAGAAGTAGAGAGGGGTGTAGAAATAGACTTGTGATTTGGAGACCACCATTACTTCAGAGTAGTGCTTGGCACATAAAATTTGAATCAATGAACATTTGCTTACCTAATGAAGCAAAGACTGGAGGAAGAAATAATGATTGTTTGCAGGTGGCTGCTTGAGATGGCAGCTTCTCAGAATAACCAGGACAAACAATGGAAGGTGCATAAAATGGATGGTTTTTTGTTTTAGACATCTGGGAAGATGTGAATCTCTTCCAGATGCGCACACACACACACGCACACACACACACGCACACACACACGCACACGCACACACAAAACTGTGTCATCTTTTTTGTAACTCAAGGATAATGATCTACAAATTCTTGTCAGACAACTGTAAGTAGTTATTCCACATTTAAATCCATATAAACACTTAAGTTTAACGAACTTTGCTTCTGTAAGGGAAAAGTATAAGGAGAGTAGAAAAAAATGTAGAATTAGTTACTGAAAAATAATTCTGAAAAAATTTAGCTGGGACCTCAAAAATGGTAATTGGAAAAAGAGAAAGACAACTGCCTGTGGCAAATAGGGAGATGTTTAGTTATGAAAATAGCTATTATTTATTGAACAACAAATGACAGGAACTGGACTGGGCTCTGCAAGTTATTTCTTCCAATTCTCACAACAGTCAGTGAAGCAGTTATTGACCTTCTCTGCACACAGCACAGGGTCGCAACCCCAACTCTTCTGTCTATGGCACTGGCAAGTGACCCATTGGGCTCCCCCTTGACCAATTGGGCATCGAGCAGTGCAAAAGCAAATCCCTCCATAAGCTGGGAGAGTCACACTGTGGGCTGCTCCTGCATGCAGGCGGGTACATTCCTCCTGGGTCCTGTGACCCTGCCTAACAAAAGTGAAGGGGCAGAGAGACAAATCAAGCAGCTTAGTGACTGTGACTACCATATAAAGGTGACTATGTGCACACCAGTTAATAGCAGGTACTCAATAAATGTTATCCTTGCCATTACATTATATCCTTACTAGCCGTGAAACTCTTCACAATTTAATTAACCCTTCTTAGACTCAATTTTGTAGTCCATAAAATAAGCTTGACACGACTGCAATAATCTAAGATTGTCATGGTAACCTCAGAAGTATAAACCCATTTGAGTTTCTCGACAAATTGCTCTGCAAATGATACTGGGAGAGACAAGTGGTTTTCTCCTTTTGACGTGAGGAAAATAAAATTATAATCTTGCAGATGTCGACTCCCATATATTTTGATTCAAATTCCTACTAGCTTCTTGATAAACGAACCATCACCAGTTTCTTCATACACTGTATATAAACAAAAGGCTTCCACCTAGAGCTACCAGACTTCCCTTTCTAATTGTTATTTCCATGTTAGAGCTACATCCAAAGTCTATTCATGCCCCCTTCTTTACTCAAGATAGCTTTGAATACTCAAGTCCCCAAAAGTCTGTCCTTCTACCACAGTTTGTCAATGATTAACTTCTCATTTTTGTATTCACTTACCTTAATTTCTAATTGGTAAACACTTTGAAAGCAGAAGTCTATCTTCTTGTACATTTTAGTACTTACCACACCATGTAGCCCAGTGTCTTGCACAAAGTAGCAGCTCTATAATAATTATTGATGGGTAAATTTAGAGAAGTTGCCTATTAAACCAGTGATTAATTTTTGTAAGGAGAACTAGAGAAATGTTCTAGAAAATTGAGTGCCATATTTTAGCACCATATATAACAACTTGAGGCATTGTTTGACATAGTAAATAAAATATAAACTGAAAACTCGTCTAAAATCTAGAAAAATTTTGTCAAAGATGAATCCACAGTAAGTTATTTAATTAAAATAACTATATTGAACATAGATCTCACATTTTTCTTGTGTTAATATTATGGGTGGTAAATTTGCCTTCCTAGGAAATGGCTTTTGGGGTCCTCTGCCAGAAAGGACACAGGGCTCATAGGTCTAATCTTAGCTTATACTTATGTTCTAGTAGCTAGGTCAACATTATAAAGGAAGGTATACAACTTGTACTTTTAGCATTAAGATTACAATCTTCCTATTTTGGGACAATTGAGAAGAAATATATCAGTAAAAAATATATATCTAAATGACTAAATCTTCATTGATTAATCTAGAAAATCAATTTTTAAAAACCCTACAGTTTTCCTGATAATTGATAAGGATAAACTATAAAGATTCTTCTAGTCAGTATTTCAGAATATATTTTAAAAATTATTCTTCTTTCAACTATCACCTTATTAATACTACTGAACCAAAGGTAAAAAGAATTTGAATGTCAAGTTTGTGGTTAATATGAAATGGGAGAAGAAAGGCTATGTGACTTTATATAAATCTCCTTGCTTTGAGATTTCAGAGACTGGCTTCCTTGTGAAATGAAAATAAATATGTGTATTCTTTCTTAGAAATCTGACAAGGTAAAGTGTGCATGGGACCTACTGACTTTGTGAATGAATGTGGTATATAATGTTGCAGAGTTTTATTATTTTCCCTTTACTATTTTAATACAGAATAAATACTGTTCGACTATCCTCCACCTCCAGTCATGCGCACAAATATTCCACTAATAGCAATATGTGAGAAGGCAGTCTTTAAAACAGATTTTTAAAACTTAATTTCTTAAAATAATACAGTGTTGGGGCTTGTCTTAGAAGTCTATGTGGGTAGGTGAGAATTTGTCAGCCTAATGTCTTTTCCTCAGCATTTTTCCTAAGGGCAACGTGCTATTTTGTTTCCTTTGTAGTTATTTTTGTTTCAGTTTTTTTTTTCTTCCCTTGCTGGTCTACTTTAATTTCATTTGGAAGTAGGAGAATGAAAAAGTAAGATTATTTAGATAATTTCATAATATAAAAGAGTTTTTGTGATAAAGACTAAGCTTTCTCTTTGCTACAAACATCTGCCTATAGTTGAATGAAGTATTATTTAGTATAGAATGTGCTGTTCAACAGCAAAAGCATTTATCTAAGAAATGCTCCTTCTTTCTTGTGCTGACCCTCTTGCTAGCTCGCTGTATCTCTGTTGCCTATTTGCTTTTTGTTACTGTTGAAATAGCAAATTTCTATCCGTAGCAGATGGTTTAATTGCCATTGTTCAAGTGTTTAAAATTCATCCTGCTGTAGGGTATCTTGTATCATTAAGCCTCTCATTTAACTACATTAATAAATTGAAGCTATGGATTGTTCTGTCTGGAATGCCCGCCCCTTTGTTTTTGATCTGAATATAAAACATACTTTTCTTGATATGAGGAAAATTCTATCAAAAGAAACTTGTTTGATTCTTTATTTATTTATTTATTTATTTACTTGCTTGCTTACTTATGAATGAGATGAGGATCTTGCTGTTTCCTAAGCTGGTCTCAAACTCTTGGGTTAAAGGGTCCTCCTGCCTCAGTCTCCAGGTAGCTGAGACTATAGATGTGTGCATGACCATACCTGGCTATTTGATTATTTCTTAACAGAAAAGAATGCAAAGATTTATTTTATTAAAATGTTCGAACATTCTCTCTAGTTGGATGATAGCTAGCTAGCTAGCTAGATATATAGTTAATGATAGTAGGTAAATGCTATCAGATTTTAGTTATTACTTACACATAAATTTATCAAAGATTTACTTGTTCACTTTACTGATTGCTCCATAATTTGTCACAAAAGAAAAAGAAAATCGTGATGTGCATCTTCATACTTTTTGAATAGGGTGTTTAATTAAATCTATTTTAAAACTTCGAATTTGGGCCTTTTTAGCCATAGGTCCTAAGAGCATCCCTCCTCACCTGCCTCACATAAAAAGTCATCAGATTTCATATTTTACCACCAGGAAGGAGTTAGATTCAATGCCAATATTATCATGCTTTGCTATATTCTCAATATTGGCATGGCTAAAACTGAACCAACAAAAGTTTTGCATTTAACTTTATCCCTAGAGCTTTAAGAGTAAGACAACAGGGGAAAGAGGAAAGAGGGGAAGGCAAGAGAGGGCAAAAGTGAAGGTGGATGTGATCAAGGCATGATCCAGGAGTGTATGTAAATGTCATAGTGAAACCCAGTAATTTGTAAAATTAACACGTTAATGATTATAATAACAAGAATGTATAGAAAGACACAGAAAAAGTAAAAGTAATGCAATGAATGAATACTTTGTGGAAATATTCACATGAACTTTTAAGCAAATTTTAGCTACATATAAGAATTCAGTAAGTAGCATTTCACAACTTATCATGAGTTTTCAGTGCTCACTACTTTAGAATATCACTCAACATAATTGGTAAATTGTAAGTAATATCCCACAGCTGGACAGTGGTACAATCAGCCATAGGATGATGCTAAACAAGTGCAGTACTATTAGTATGACCATTCACTCCAGTCCTACCAAGGCAACCACAGTTGATCCTTATTATTATCATTAATAATCTCTTTGACTCTCAGAAGTAACCTTAGTGTGGATGCTAAGTTGTATGCGCCTCCTTATGTACCTATATCATATAGACCTAAGTGTTTCATACTGACATATATAAAGAATTGGAAACAAATGTCCCCATGGAGAAATATGTCAAACTTATTAATAACACAAAATATATACATAGAGTCATTGTAAAATAACTTTTATTAACTTCCAAATTTGTGTTATAACCAGTAAGCACTGTGGAAATTCAGAGAAGAAATAAATGGTTGTGGGCTAGTTGGGCAAGGCGAGTTTAATGGAGTTACTCTACTAAAGGGCATTGTGGGCATGAAGTCATGTGGACAAAATTATAAGGATTGAAGTCAATATAATCCACAGCTGATCAACCACAGTGGCAAAGAATAAGCACAAAGAAAAGTATGATGGAACGAATGACATTGATAAGGGCTGAGAAATTCTGGTCTCTTGTCCTGGCTCAGCCACTTTATATCATTGAGTAAATTATTCTTCCCTTTGCCTTTAGTTTCTTCTTCAGTAAAATAAGAGACTGAACTGGATTCATTCATTTACCAGTCTTTTACCATGAGACTACTTTATGCAAGGCACACCAATAAGGACTATGTAGTGATCTCCGAAGTCCCTTTCTTCTCTAACTTTTATGGCAATCACTTTTGTCACCTATGTTTCCAGTGATGTACTTATAGTCAGTTTGAGATCATGCACTTCTCTGCCAAAGAAGAACATTTTTTGAAGGTAAGTAACCCCAAACTAGAGAATATTTATTTGTTAAATTGAACTGAAATTTGCCGGGTGTGGTGGTGCATGCCCATAATCCCAGCACTTGGGAGGCTGAGGCAGGAGGATCACCACAAGTCTGAGGCCAGCCTGGGCTACAGAGTGAGTTCAAGACCAGCCTGAACTACACAGCAAGAACCTATCTCAAAGAACAAAAACCGAACCAAACCAAACCAAACAACAACAACAAAAAAAGCAAACTGAGCTTTTTCTCTTTGCTTACAAGTATGCTTTATTTTCTAGTCAGATGAGGAACATATTTCATTCTCTGTCATAGTGCTACAACCCAGAATGTTAGGGGGCTCTGCCAGGAGAGGCTGGTATTGAATATTTTCAGAGAGTGAAAACTGCAATTATGGTACAAGTAACTGAGGCTACCACCAACTCATTTGGGAAGTACAGATGTTGTGCACTGATCTTCTTCGCCCTTTCTCACACCTGAGGCCAGCTCCCCGAGGGCCCTGCTACTCCCATCTCAGGATTCCTGCTCTTGTTCCTATTCCCCATCGCCTAACAGGAGTTACCCTCTCTGCTGTGGAGTTCTAACAATGGAACACCAAGGAGCTCTGCCAACTCAAAGATGCTGCGATGTCTTCTCTGAATCCAGCTGGTTCAAGGCTGCAGGCCCACTTCCCTTGACAGGTTTTTCTATTGCAGGGAGTGGAGAAAGTGGCCCTAAACCATCAGAATGGATTATACATCACTCTTGATGATATGCATGGATACTCCTCTCCGTTAACTGGAGAAACAGAGCTACATTAGCCTAAAAGCAATTGGAAAAATTATTTTTACTTGTATTTATTATGTACTTTACAATTGTGGTATGATAAAAGTAGCTATATAGCTGTCCATAAATAAATTTAGAGGCTTCTTAATATAGTACTTCAAAATATAAGATCAAAAGCAATATTCAGGTCGATTGATTCTTAGTTCTTTAACGTTTGTTGTTTACGAAAGAACAGAGACTACTTTTTAGTAAGTTAGAAGTACCAGGATGTATTTAAATACTGCTGTAAATTCACCTTTGACTAATGTTTGCTTCCAGTATAGATATCAGTGGTCATGGTGCTAGTGGGAGGCCATGAGATGGAGAAAATTCAAGATTTTGTAAAGAATTATAAAACTAGAAGTAACAAAAGAGCTCTAATAGATGTTGTTTCAGAAATGAGTGCTAGAAGGAAAGCGTATAATGGAAATCTGAGGGTATTTTGTCTAGATTTCACTTTTACACATGGAATATGTGTAAACATGGCTATAGAGGTTCCCTTTTACCTTTGGTGTGATCAGTCAACTGAAGTACTTTTTGGAAAATATTCTTGGTATCTTTCACTACACTTTTTAAAAGATGAATTCTAACGTCTAAGATATTTCTATTCACTTTCCGTGTAGTTTTGCTGAAATTTTTAAATGCTCAGTGTATTTTTTACAAAAATGCATACTCACAAGTGTAAA
>PVJO010015414.1:0-45020 GCA_004026905.1 Hystrix cristata
AGGCCAGCCTGAATAACTTAGCAAGACCTTGTCTCCAACTAAAAAATATAAAGGACTAGGGATACAGCTCAGTAGTAGAGTACCCATCCATGGGTTCAGTACCCAGTAAGATACAGAAATACACACACACACACACACACACACACACCAATTAAGCAGTAAAAATTAAGAAATCCACAACGGGAAAATAAAGAGGTCCTAACAAGGAAACCTGTTACTCAACAAATGTCCGAAAACAAGGAAGCAGGCTGACCTAAGATCTTTTGTAAATGGGAAGGGGACCGAGAGATGGAGGGAGGAAGAGGAAGGGGTATGGGAAGCAGTAAGTTCTGACTTTCCTATCAAACAGGCATGACTCCATCTTAGACTCTAGCCCATCCTTCCTGAACACACTAAATTACAGAAAATGCCTGCTCAGTTCCAATCCTGGGAACATAGCTACAAACTAAAGGTAGCTTATCAGTGGTTGAGGATTTTCTGTTCTCTACACCCCCTTCCGCTCTGTTCTTCCTTTCCCTCAGCAACCCCTCAGATTTCCCTTGCACTGTCTGAGTTAGCTAATTGGCTACATTGTGAGCCTCCAAACCAGCCCATGAGAAAGAGGTCAACTGCTCCTCCTGCATTAGGAATAAAAAGGGGGAACCCTCCTTTGGTCTGTGCACCTGTTACCTCATTGCTGGGGTGTGCTTGCACCACTTTTGCAAAAGTAAAAGCCTTGTTAAGATTTCTTGATGTCCGAGTGCTTTATTATTTACATTGACAAATTGAGTCTGGGGGCTCATTTCCTGTTGAGGCAGACCACCAGTCCAAGGATTACAGGCTAGGGCAGGGATTCCAGAGGGTCCCATGTGGAGGAGGGGACCACAGGTGAATCCTTTTATTTCTTAAATGCTAAATTTTTAGCGGAAAGAGGACTGCTGGTCCTTGTCACCAACACATAATTTATCTCCTCCTGAGATTCCAGTCTTTATCATTAACAAATTCAATCAACACTTGATACACCCAGTCCTTGTCTGATTTGAACTTTGGCCAGAAGATGGATGGGGCAAGGATGGGGGTTTGTGGCCAAATGAAACAGTATCTTATCATTTGAGCTTTTTTTGTTTTGTTTTATTTTGTTGTCCATGGGTTATCATCCTAAGTCCTTAATATCAGTTTGAGGGGACTATCAGAGGGTATTTTGTTCCCTGAGCCCCTTGATTCCCTCATTGTCCTGGTACATTTATTTCCGTTTGTCCCAAAGCCTGAGGCTCAATCTCCAGTGTTTGCTGAGATGTCAGTTACTTTCAATTTCACCTAAGATCCACCCACGTTATTTTAAGTTTTGATCATTCATTCCTTTCTGTGCTACAGTGCCAGCTTCCCTTTTTCTTGGTAAGCAACCTCTCCATATCCTTAGCTGGTTCGGCCCATACACTGTTCCCTCCTATTCTGAGTACTAGTCCATGCCATGAAAGTATGACTATATGTTTATTCACTTACTGGGGTCATCTAATTCATGTAGCTTTTCTTGTTTAGTCCATTAATATGGTAAGTATAGTGATTAATTTTCAAATATTCAACTTAATTTAGGATAATTAGGATAATTATTTAGGATAATTTGGGCAATTAACAAATGCTGCTAAACACTTATGCACAGATTGGGTAACATAAGTTTTCATTTCCTTGGGATAAACACAAAAGAGAGCTTGTTGCATTCCATATAAGGATATCCTTAACCTGTAAGAAAATGCTCTTCTCCAGAGTGGCTGTCCTAAAGTGTGACTGCCTTAATTTCTCCAATCCCTGTCAGCACTTGGTGTTATCTTCTATCCATTCTGTTTATAATTTTATCTCAAAGTTTTAAGTTTGTTTAGTGTTTTGGGTTTGTTTTGTCTTTTGTGGTACTGAGAACTGAATCTAGGGTCTGCACACTAAGTTACATCCTCATACATTTTTTAGTTTCTATTTTGAGGTAGGATCTTGTTGAATTGTTCAGTTGCTCAGGCTGAGGTGGAACCTGTGATCCTGCTGTCTCAGCCTCCTAGAGTGGTAGGATTGTAGGTATGTACTACAACACCAGGTTTCTTTTCCCTTATAACCAACCTCCGCATATCTGTAGCTGGTTCAGCCTGCACACTGTTCCCTGTTATGCTGCATCCGTTGATGCATCATGTTGTGCTCGTTCAGTCCGTTAATATGGCAGATTATTCCAGTTGATTTTCAAATATTAACCAGCCCTGAATTTCTGGGATGATACTTGATTGCAATAATTTTTAAAATATATTGTTGGATTTGATTCGCTATTTTTTGAGGATCTTTTTTTCAGACAAGGTCTCACCATGTAGCCCAGGCTGGCCTCAAATTCGTGGTGATTGATCCTCCTGCCTCAGCCTTCCAAGTGCTGGGATCACAGGCATGTGCTACCATGGCTGGCTTATTTTTTGGGGGGGGATTTTTGCATCTTTGTTTATGAGGGATTTTGATTTGTAACTTTTTAAATATTATCCTTGTTTGCTTTTGTTATCAGGATAGTCTGGCTTCATAAAAGAAGTTGAGAAGTTTTTCTTCCTCTTCTAAATTCCAGGAAAGCTTGTGTAAAAGTAGTGTTTCTTTGCTTTTATTTGTTTTGGGGAAATTACCTGGCCCAGAATTTTTCTTTCTTTAGGTTTTTCATAGCTATTAGACTATTCAGCTTATCTGTTTCTTCTTGGGCAATTTTTGGTAGTTTTGATAGTGGTCCACTTCACTCGTTATAAAATGTATGAATATAGAGTTGTTTATAATATTCCCTTGTCTTTTTTAATGTCTGCTGGGTCAGTAGTGATATTTCCTCTATGAGCATGTATGCTTTAGTACAATAACAATATGAAGAAAAAGTAAAGATAGGGCATAACCACCTCGAACCACATTATCACAGATTTTTTTTTCCTGTCTTTCAATTCCATACCCAGTCAGATACCAAGTCCTTTTGATTTGTTCTTATCAACATTTCTGGTTAATTTCCCTTCATTTCCTTTGGTACAGTCCTACATAAACTAGTCTACTTGACACCTAATTAGTCTCACTGCTTGTCCCCACTTTAATGAACTCTTCACACTGCTGCCAGATTTATCTTTTTAAGATTTCCAATGGTTGGTTCCACACTGCCTATAAGGTCCTTCAAATCTGGCTTAGTTTCATATTCTTACAATTAATCCTATTTGGTGTTACTGGAATTGAACCCAGGAACTTCACACTGAGCTCCATCCTTAGCCCTTTTTGAGTGTGATAGGGTCATGCTAAATTGTCAGACTAGACTCAAACTTGCAATCCTCCTGCCTCAGCCTCCCAGAGTACTGGGATTACAGGCCTGTGGCACTGTGCTACCACACCCAGGTTCTAGCTTTTATTAGATGCTCAAAATGTTAATGTGCTCAGTGGGTATTTTAATTTAATTCTCACCTCCATATCAAGAATACACTATGCCTCCTGCAACTGTTCCTGAGTATAGAGTGATCATTCCTTTCTCTGAACTTACATATGCAATATTTTATAATCTAGCCTATCCTTAACATTTACACATGAGGAAACAAGTCTAGCACTTGTCCAAAGTTGTTCTTGCAGAATTTGGATCTTCTGCAAATGAGTTAGCATTTATTTGCTACTTTACCTGGTCTTTTTATGAATGTCATAGTTCTCCTCAGGTCAGGAACAAAACCTCAGGGTTCCTGGAAAAACCTTATCAGTATTGTCTTATTAGTTGCTCAGGTGTTTGCTGAGAACAGTGATAATGAAGGTCATGTTGAGGAAGGAGCAGGGGATAATGTGCTAGTAACTGAATTAGGGGTATATCTTTAAGGAAGTATAAGCACATTCTGGTGTGGGAGCGCGGGGGCTGAACCCAGAGCCTTGGGCTTGCTAGGTGAGCACTCTAGCACTGAGTCATATCCCCAGTTTAGAAACAAATTCCGAAGACACAAAATGTTCTTAAATGCTTAGATACCTGATAGAACAGAACACAAAAAGGTCAGTGTGAGGACAGCTATGGGAAGAGAGTTCTCAGGTAGAAGCCAATTTTCTACAAATGGGAAGATTCTAGATAGCATTCAGAAAAAAAAAGTCATCAGAAACAAATAAAAGGGGATGGGGCAACAAGTATTTGGGAAAGAGAAAGGAGTAGAGATTCAAATTTCAACTCTACCACATCCAAGCCATGAAACCTTCGGCAGACTGACTTTTCTTTGCCTCAATTTTCTCACAATCCTCTTAAGGACTGTTATGAAGATTAAATACAATGTGTGTCAAGTGCTTGGGTCAGTTGCCGTAGTAATAAAGCACCCTTCAATTAACCGTTACTGTTAATAACAGGAGGTGTCTTCAGTAAAGGAGCGAGGGGGCGGAGAGGGGGCGGAGAGCTCACTGTCAGGAGTAAGATTCTAAAACTGTGGATGCCCAGAGGGCGGGGAAGAAGCGGCGGCGACCGTCACAACGGCAAGGTCAGAACAAGAGCACAGCCTCTAGAACAGATCTGAGGAGGCGGCGCACGGACATCGCCGCCCAAGGGCTCGGACCGCGTCTGACAGACGCTACGTCTGGGGAAACCTAGGTGGGCTGGGTGGGGGACGGCCAGGGGCGGGAGGGACGCAGGGGCCTGAGCAGGGCGCCGGCGCGGCCGCCTCCTGTTTGCCTTCACACTTTTAGCCATAGTCCCGCCGGGACCGTCACTTACTGCAAACTGCAGGGAAACAACTGTTCTGGCCGGGCCTCAGACGCCCCGCGCGCCGGCTCGGGGGGGTCAAGGATCCCGGGCGGCCAGCGCCGAGGAGCCCAACGCCAGGCCTCGCTGCGCGCTCAGAGCCAGCTGCCGGAACTTCCGGGGAGCGCGTCCGCCGACCGGAAAGGCCCGGCCGGGACTCAGCCCGGGAGAGAAAAGGGGCCCCCGGACGTGCTAGTGGCGGAGGTTTCCGGCGGGTTGAGGAGCTGCTATCCTAGGCTGGCACCTTCCCACAGCGTCTCCTCAAACCAAAGTCCAAATTCCGTAATAGATCGTAATCATTCGGCAAAAGTTTCTGGAATTTGTAATTTTTGTAGATTAATTTGTCCGGATTGCTAGCCAGTGCTATCTTGAGACTTCATCCAGCAACGTGGCTCTTTCTGTATTAATTCAAGTCTTTCCATACCTATCGTTCACTGAATTGTTTTCTTGATGTTTAGGGCCTTTACTTTTTTCCTTCGCTTTTGTGGTTGTTTCGTATCCTGGCATAGTGCAGGTTTTGGTTATTGGTGTACCCAGTCACTTTGCTAAACCTTCATATTCTACTAGTTTGACAAATAATCCTCTTTGATTTTGTAGGTAATAATTCGTCTGTAAATAGTAATTTGGGCTTTTCTCAAGAATCCATACAACCCTGGGCGGCACATTAGTACAATTTATTTCTCGAAGTTATTTTGATTGATTCTTGCTTATTTGTGATGTTTCCTACAGGTATTTGGAAGGTATGTTTTGTTTTGAGACAGGGGTCTTGATCTGTAGTCACATTAGAAATGATACAAATACAGTGAAGTCCAGCAACTGAAGTCTGGACAAGGAAGTATGGAGCACAGAGCAAGAGCATTTGGCCTAGGGAAGGGAGAAGGGTGGGAGTGGGGTGCTACTTTGGGAAGGTAATGCAAAGGAGGCCAGCCCCAAGCAGAGCTCGAAGGGCAAGAATTCACCAGGCAAAGGAGGTAAGGAGAGAGGAGTATTCCTGGCAGTCTCACAGCACAAGTTTAGACAAACACCAGATGGCGTGGGTGGTATTGCTAAACACAAAGTAGGAGAAGTATCAGAAAAGCCAGGAGGGGCAGGGCTGGGCGTGAAGGGCCTTGTGTACCATCCATGGCGGCTGGAGTTCATCCTCTGGTGCAGCTGGTGTGGAGCGTGGGGAGTCCTACTCAGATTCCATCTTAGAGAAATCAAGTGATAGCATGGACGCTAGATTTGTGAGTCTTTAGCATCTTGAAAATTGCACAGGAGGAAGTAATAAGGTTCCTGTCATTCCTAGAAGTAATACAATTCAGGGCTCTTCAATAGGGTAAACTGTTCAGAAATGCTAAGATGTGTAGTCACCACCCAAGGGGGTACCCTTGGGCCCTGGGGCTATGTCCTTTATCCTCCAATAGAACAGTTGTGAGTTTTTAAAAGATGTAGGCCTAATAGGTAAGCAGTACACAGTAGGGGCAAATAGAATAGAGAATTTACTGGAGATCAAATTGACAGTCAAATTATTAAGAGGATTTGGAGACTAAAGAGGAATCTAGTATACAAATGTTGGCTTGGATGGTGTAACTGAGGTAGAAGATGCCAAGGAGACTATGCTAGCAGTGGTGAGGAGAGTGGGGAGATTTCTAAGTAAGCTGAAGTAAAGTGGACTTTAAAGTACGGTACCTGTGGGACTCCTGAGCATAGATGTACAGCAGGTGGATGTTCGAGTCTGCAGTTTAAGAGAAAGAGTTGTAAATGGTGTGGATTGATTGTCCGGCTGCCACAGAAGGCTTTGTGCCTCTCTGTCCTATCGTATTCATGATTGGCACTTAAACCTGGCTGTTACTATCTCTTATTTTCCCCCAAGCCCCAAATGTAGAGGTCAGGGGTCAGGATGCATACCTACTTATATATTAATATGTTCATAAACTCCTGCCCAAATGTAAGCATTACATACCTTCCTCCCCCTTTATACCTAGTATACTGTTTTTTTGTTTTTGGGGGTTTTTGGGGGGTGGAGTCTGGAACCAACATTAATCCAAAATGTAAATAAATTTTTAAATGTATTGATACAGAATAAAAATAATTATATAAAATGAGAGGAAAAATAGTTTATATTAAATGATTTTATTTTGTTAAAAAATAAAAATCACAACTGTTAGGAAAAAGCATCACAATTTTCACTTAATCACTGTATCAATGTGGGAGTTGGTCACTTTCAAATACTCCCTGCTCAGCCAGAGTAGCTGTCCACCATGTCTGTTCTCTCTCTCTCGCCTCCCTTTTCTGACTTTCCAATAAATTACCTTCTTTTATTAAAAAAAATCACTATATTAGTGTGGAAACTGAATTCCTAAACATACCACACCATGACATACTTTACATACACTGAAGTTCATTGATAGACAAACCCAGTATTCTGAAAAGTTCACTTTACAATGAGTTCCACATCAACTGCTTAGAACTAATTGCAACATGCTCTTCTGCTTCTGGGAGACACAGAGGGACCTTGGACATGTTAGAAAGAGACAAACAAGCTGAATCCCCCGGTCTGGTCTTGTAGGCTACAGGTGCCCTAAGTTTGTCTGAGGTGATGTGTTGACCACAACGATACCAGAGCTCACCAGGAGCCACGGTGTGGTTCTCTAGTACAACTCTCTTGCACATCTATTTCTTTGAATTTAACCCTCAGGGATGATTCCTATGATGTGAGTCTTCAGCATCTTGAAAATTCCACAGGAGAAAGTAAGAAGGTTCTTGTAATTCCTAGAAGTGAGTAATACAATTCGTGGCTCTTCAATAGGGTGAACTGTTCAGAAATTGTAAGATGTGTGGTTACCACCCAAGTGGGTACCCTTGGGCCCTTGGGGCTATGACATTTATCCTCAAATACTCAGGAAAGCTAGCTAGCCTGTGTATGAGCAGCATAACAGTGCATTTCCAGTCAGGAAAACACTGCTGTTTTGGGTAAGCTCAGGCTTATCAGGAATCATAGGGCTCATCTCGATTTGTATATATACCCCCACATCTCTATGGATAGATGCATAAAAACACGACCATTTCTGTTCTTCACAAAGTAATCTGGACTCAGACATGAAAGTTACAAGTCTATATACATTCCCATTTTCATAAATGGTCTCCAGAAAGAAGAGGAGACACTGTTTTTAGCAATCAGATTTAGGTGGATAAATTCCCGAGCATTTCAACTGGGAATTCTGCTATCTTTATGTCCTTAGTAACACTCAGTACTATAGAGTACATGAGGCACTTCACTAAGCACCAATAAGAGACAAGCCTCAGATATCCCTTTAAAGAAATTTACCATCTTCCATGAGTATAAAATATAAATAGTAAGAGGATATTCTAAGAGTTCTAAGTTTCCAACTGCAGTAGAGTAAAATGTAAAAAGAAAACAGTACTTTGGAAGTTTTAAAATAACTCTAAACACAAAAGACAAAAAGCCCAATACAATGGTGCACTAAGTCTAAATCTGTTACGTGTCCTCCTCCAAGCTCCTGGACCCAAGAGGTTTTCTTATCACTCCATAAACAGTGACTAGAGCTCTTCCAGGTCAGTCAAGTCCACAGCTACTTTCAAGAACAGGGTGTCATCTTTAATGTAGGTGTTCTTGGCATTCTCCAAAGTGGAATGAGCCACAAAGCGGGGACAGCCAGATGCAATGTTCATCTCCCCATCGGGTTTTTTAAAGCTGCTGCTATTGGGGTCAGCTTTGAAGGTCTCCATAATGTGGTTCCTTTTGCCACTTTGGTCCAAAAGCATGAGGGTCACCCTCTGCCTGAATGGCCACTGCAACAGTGAGTCAAACTCTCCTCGCATCACCACGAAGTACAGGGACAGGTGTGTCCCCTTCCCGGACCCATCCCCATTCAGGTATGCTCTAGCACAGAGCCGGTAGCCACAGCGGCTGGTGTAAAATGGCTGGCTGAAGATGGACACTGTGTGCCCGTCCACCGCCTCCCTCTTCTTCATCTTGTAGTCTGTCACTTTCCAGATGAGCTTTCCATTATAGCAGGCACCCTCGAGCAGTTTAAATCGCTCTTCGTTTTTATTCAGCTGTGCTTTATGAATATTAATGTGGGCATCATGTTTGTTAGTCTCCCCTTCTAAAACAACTGCAAAGGAAGAAACAAAAGGTTCCATACACCTGAAATTTGCCCCAACTGGAATTTGCCCCAATTTGCCCCAAGTGGAATTCTGTTACCTAAAAGGAACCAGTCAGATTTGACATCCTAAAGAAGAACTCAATTCAGTGTTCTCTCTTGTTACTATTAACTCAGTGAACAGCATGTCTTGGCAGAGTGGCACCAACAAAATGGGAATGTGTAGTCTTTTGGTGGCGGGGGGGGGGATGCTGGAGATCCAACTCAGGACCTTGCACTTGCTAAGCAAGCACTCTACTACTTGACCTAAATGCCCACCCCCAGGAATGTGTACTCAGGCTGAAGCCTGCCGGAGTGTAGAGAAGACATATAGCATTGGCCTGGCGTGATTAGCATTAGCATGGCCAGCCCACACCTGTCTAACTAGAATGCTTTTGTTTTGGGTGGTGTTGGGGATTGAACCCCAGACATCATGCTCACTGGACAATCGCTCTACCATTGAATGCTTTTAAATAGTCAAGCCCTTTTCTGTTTCCCCATACCCAGAACAATCATCCCACCACATTGCTCCCTTAGCACTCTCATTATTTCCCATTCCTTAAAAATCACCACTCCCAGTGTCTGGAATTTCCTGCTCTGTTTCTACCCATTGCTGTTTCCAGCCCCAGTCGAGGTCTCCCTCATTTTTGCCTGAGGAGCCAGAATCTCACAAGTAGCAAACTCAGCCATGTCAGGGGGGACCACAGGGCAAGGTGTCTGTAGACAGACAGGTCACCAAAAGAGACCTAAAGTATCAGACATACCTAATCGTCGATCGTTGGTTTCCAACAGGGTGATTTTCTGTTTCACTGTATCAATCGCCTCCACCAAAGACCTCACGTCAAGTTTATGTTGCTGCTGGTTAACTGTGTGTAACAACTGGTACACTTGCGCCTCAAGCCAGGCTGACTTGTCAATGTGACCGGCAAGCACCTTTTAGTACAAAATGGATCATTGTGTTTAAAAACACTAAATTAATCTTCTAGTAATTCATCAAAATTAAAGTTTTTCAACTCATACATTTCATATTTAATCAATTAATGAATGAAAAACATATAGTCTAGAGGAGAAATTTCAGTGAGGATCACAGAGAGGCATCCTTAATTATCTTCCTCCTCCCCTCTACCCCAACGCCTGTTCCAAATCTTTGAACTTTTCTTTTATCTATTTCTCACTGCTCCCTACACTTTTCTGGAAGATGCAGGGCCAGGGAGGCCCAAGTACCCATCGCTCCCCAGGTGAGCACTTTGCCTCGCCCCCAGGGCCTTTGCTCCGACCGGCTGGTCTGTGGGCTGAGACAGTACAGTCAGAGACCCTCAGAGCTGAGACAGTAACATTTGATGGATTTTCTTTTTCGTGGACACGCTCACATGTATATTTACGTGTACATGCATATGGATACAATTACATACATATGCATATATATGCGTATATGTACATAAATGTATATATGTGTGTGTGCGTTTATATATATATATATATATATATATATATATATATATATATATATCTCCAAATTTCAAATCCCTGCCTTGAAGCCAAATAAATGATAATAGGAAGTAGGGAGACAGATCATTTGCAAAGGGGAAGAGGGATCAAGAGATAGAGGGGCAGGGGAGGAAGGGAAGGGATAAGGGATGACGAAATGATTTAGGATGTGTTAAGTACGTGTCCCAACTCCATACAAGGAACGTAAACATTATGTATTGCACACGTGTACAAAAAAATAAATGGAAGGAAGGGGATCAATGGATAGGTGGAGGGGGAGGGAGGGACGACAAAAGGGCTGCAAAAAGGAATTCAGATGTGCTATGTACAAGTACCAAATTCCCACAAGGAATGTGAACATTATGTACTACACTCATGTACTAATAAAATAAATCACTGCTTTGAAATCTTTTGTCAGGCAGGCCTGGTGGCGCGTGCCTGGAATCCCATACTCAAGAGGCAGATGCAGGAGGATTGGCCACCAGTTCGAGGCCAGCCTGGGCTACATACTGAGTTCAAGGGCAGCCTGAGTTACAGAGCGAGACCCTGTCTCAAAGACAAAGTCTTTTGTTATATCTTCTTCACATGTCTTGAAATCTTTCACTATAACTTTTATAATGACAAAGGCATATTCGTCAGGAATCTTTTTATGATTATTTAACATTCATAATTAACAAAACATTTTTTATTATATTTAAATGATTTATAGCATTTCCCTCCCACGAGAATTAATAGTTTCACTTTATTGCCTACAAAATGCAGAAATACAGATGCTCCTGAATGAATCAGAAATAAGAGTAATATTCACACATTAATTAAAACCCTAATTGCCACAGATTATATGAAAATACTGTATAAATGTTAAATTTACCAAGACTGTTAAGGTACTAGGGTTAGGGTAGAGACGATCTGCACTCTTAGTTGAGTGTGTAGAGGTTGTGACACCTATAGAATACTCAGAAATAGTTTAGAAACACACTCAGAGGCGGGGAGGGGCAGAGGGTGCAGCTGATGACATAGGATGCTGACATAGGCGAATTGGGACACACAGGTGTTCCCTGCACCATCTTATTCTTGAAATTTTATGATATATTTGAAGTTACTTCCCTTCAGAAGGTAAAAGGAAAATGCTCACCGCCAATGGAAAGCAAGACCTTGGCTCTGAGGGGAGAGGCCGCTCCTCACCTGTATGTTGGAGAGGAAGCTTCCGTTTTTGCCAAACAACTGTGCGAACTGCTTGAACTCCTTCTCGAATTGCCTTACAGTTTCTGCTAGTTGCTGGATTTTACTTTCTTTTTGCTCCAGGCTTTTATATAAGTCAGAAATCTAATGTCAGAAATGTAAGAAAAAAATGAGGCCACCAAAATGCATAGTTAAAATAGTACAAGTTAAAATAATACTTGCAGGTAAGAACATGTTTCTAGGAATATATATATTTCCAGGAAAATATTCACAGGTAGATTCCCATATAATTCTAGGAAAATATTTTCAGATAGCTCCAAAAACCCAGATCCACAGAATTTCATATAAGCCTGTTCTATCCCTGGCCTATTATGATGGCTCAGCTAATGTCAGTGACATCACTTGGCCGAACTTACTGAACCAGTTCATTTCATCCATTCATTACACACTTCTTAAATAACCACAAAGTACTGATCCCTTGCACCCTATTAGATGTTACCCACACACTATAAATAGTGATGATGACTGAAGTTTGCTGAATTTCTACCACACTTGTTATGGTTTATATCTAGATGTCCCCCCCAAGACTCATGCAGTCACAGGTGGGGCTGTTGGGAGGTGACTGGATCATGAGGCATGCTAATATCAGTGGATTAGTCTGCTGATGAGTTTATAGATAAAGGTGATGTTGGCAGGCGAAACCTGGTTTAAGGAGGTGGGTCACTGAGGGGTGGCCTAGAAGGGCATCTCTACCTCTTCTACTCTCTCTGCTTCCTGCTGCCCTGCTGTAAGCAGCACTCCTGACCCTGCCATGCCCCTCTGCCACGCCATCCTGCCTCAACTATGGACTGAAGCCTGTACAAACTGTGAGTCAAAATAAACCTCTCTTCTTTTATTTGTAGATGTCAGGCATCGTGTTACAGCCTGACATCCCTGAGCTCCTTTCATCCTCATAGAACCCTTCTGAGTTAGGTATGGTCCTATGTTTTTTCAGATGAAGAAACAGAGGGCTAGAGTTTGAGTAAACTGTCCAGCACAAGGGCTGGCAAGTGGTAGGCAAAACACATGAAGAGGGTATTTAGAATCTGCAATCTATTTGAGGGAAACAACCAGACACCTAAGAGGGTGTCTACACAACTCTTACCCCCACATGGATTATATGCAGTGCCTGCTAACTTTACTGCCTAACACAATACAAACAAAAAAGCTCTCAAATCCACTTCTCATTTCCTCATCTCATTTTAGTTTCAACCTTTTTTATTTCTCACTGGGCCTATGGCAAATAGCTACCTTACAGGTCCTATACTACACCTTCTACCCTGACGCACACTAGAACACAAGCTCTTAGGAGCTGGGACTAGCATGGCTCTCACTGTCCACTGGAGCCCAGGCACCCTGGTACCATGCTGATAAATACTTGTCAAAGTATGAATGCCTTTTTTCACAAACATATATTTTCTTGTACTGAGGACTGAACCCAGGGCCTTCGCACTGAGCTAAATCCTCAGCCCTTTTTCTATTTCTTGTTTGGAGACAAGGTCTTGCTAATTTGCCCAGGCTGGATCCAAGCTTGTGACCCTCCTACCTCAGCCTCCCTGAGTGCTGGGATTGTAGGCTTGCTCCACCACATCCGGGCCCCTGTCTTTACTCTTGTTCTCCTCCAATTCATACCCTATACTGTGACCAAAATGTTAAGGGACAAATCTAGTCTTGTGCACCCTCTACTTAAATGTCTTCAGTGGCTTTCTTTTACCTGCTGCCCTGGGCCCTAATCATCTGCCCCTGGCTATACTTTCAGACGCGTGCCCATTTGCAACCCATGTGCACCCTGCCCAGGAAGATCACACATCTCCTTGTTCCCAGCAGATCTGTTCTCTCAGATAGTTCCCTTTTCATCTAGAAACTACCACTTTTCAGGCTGGCTCTCAAGGGCATGTTTCAGAAATACTTGCTTACTAGTATTACCCACACACTGACCTTGAGGTTCATGATACCCTGGCCAGATGTTTGCTACAACTTACCCTCATCACTGTTATAACCTGCTTTTGTGGCTGCTGTTTTGGTCCTGTTCCTCTATTAAATTGTTTCTTGGGGCTATGTGTCCCTTACTTTTCTATCCCCTGAGCCTGGCCCAGCTCCTGGTGTCCAGGGTGCTGGGTGCATGTTTGCGGAACAGGCACACCAATGGCTGCAATAACAGTTCCACTGATCTCTAGCCCGGAATCTCTGGGTGTGGACCCAGGGCAGACTTTCACCCATCCACCTGACCCTCTCCCTACCCTCACCTCCAACTAGTCAGTTCACAACCTCCCACCTCCTGCCTTCTGAGCTTACAGCACCACTTCAACCTCAGGATGTCTCCTGGTGCCTCTCTGCATCCCACTGACATGGCTTTGTTCAAACCTTCCCCATCGCAGCCACCACCACCTCCAGCATCCTGCTGCCATTTAATATTGAAATGTTTATGCCAAGGGCTGAACCATATCATCTCATTTCCCCCCTCACCACAACTCCATTTACAAATGAGGAACTGGGGAAAAGAGAGGTAGAGCAGCTTTCTCAAACTCAGAGAGCCAGAGGGGAGCCGGGCAGCAAGCCCAAGCCCTCAGGCTCCAGAGCCCTCACTCTGACACCTGTCTCACTTTAAAAAACCAAGCGATTATCTGGTCAAATATTTTCCTATTTAAAACCCCTATTATGATGAGCTCCCTATTACTGATAAACATTAGTTCATTAGTTTGGCCCTTAAATTCTTTCTGAAATGAGCCAGAGTATGTGTGAATAGAACAATAATTTAACACACAGTGTTAGAAACTTCCTGGCTTGCATGAAAGGCAATTGCAATCTGGATGCAACACAAGAGTCTCCAGCCATTCCCTATCTCACATCTGGAAGCACTTGGAAACTTCATTTCCTTAAACCAGCAGCATCTAGTATGCCTCCTCACCTTGGAACAAGTTCTCCCTTTCTGGAATCCTCCTGCCACAACACTGGAACTGCCCAATCTTTTCTTCCTTCAGATGCAGCTTGGACGTCCTGCTTTGAAAAGCCTTATGCAACCTCCCCAGAGTTTGTGGCTACAGCCTCTGTACCCCGGGCAGCGTTATGGTGTGTCCCCTGAGGCATGACAACTATCTGTTTACATTTGTTTGAGTTCCTTGACTCAGTGTCCCCGGTAGTGAACACCGTACCTGATGCAAGGCGGGTGTCTGCTGGATGAAAGGATTGAGGGGTGTGGCTACTGTACAGAAAGAATTTTCAATCATCAGGCAACATGCCTCGTACCACAGTTTCTGTTTTGTCAGTCTTTTTTTCTCCAAGATCTGACCCTTGAACTCCCATGCCCACTTTAGTATAGAATCGGACATCAAAATAATCTGCAATAGTAAAATTCAACTTCTTCCCTGAAGATGGTTTTCCTCCCGCGTGGACTTGAAAAGTCTGATCTTGCTGGGCATAGTGGTACACAACAGTAATACCAGCACTCTGGGCAGCTGAGGTAGGAGGATCACATGCCTAGGCAACTTAGCAAGGTACTATCTCAAATTTTAAAAAATTTCAAAAACATCGAGGTTATAGCTAAGTGCACAGGTCCCAGGTTCAATCCCCAGGACCAAAAAGAAAAAGAGAAAAAAAAAGTCTGATCATCTGAGATGTTCTAACAAAATAATTACCTTTCATAATCATCACTCAGAATCAGTGGTTATTGAGGCCTACTCTGCATGCTCCAAGCTCTATGACATAATTTCACCTGCTAATCATGGTTTAGTCAAGTAAATATGTAAATATGAAATAAGTATACATTTAACATGTTACAAAGCTTCTCAAAGGTGGTTTAGACTTATTTCTAAATTAACAAAATACTGATTTAATTTTAAAACATCAAACATCTACTAAGTTCCAGGGAGTAACCAAAAGGTGCGTGAAGAGGCAGTAAGGTGTACCATGAGGAGCACTGGACCTAGAATCGGAGGAGATGGCTTGACGTTGAATCCTGTCACTTACAAATCACAGACACATCAGCACTTCTTTGAGCTTAGTTACTACATCTGTTGAATGAGTGGGTTGGAAACAAAAGTCTCAGCGGCACCACTAGTCCTAATGTTCTGCGATTCTGCTTGCCTGTCTGGCCACTGAGGAGGGAAACATCCACCTCCAGTTAACCTATACTGAAGCAAAGAGATTATAAAGTTAGCCATAGGGAGCAGGCGCATCCTCGCGATTCCACTGCCTCCCTGCAGATGTGGACTCTTGAAGGCTCACCTGTTCTTCCAACCGGAAGTTCTTTTCCAGAACCAGAAGCATGTGTTCCCGCAAGGCTGACTGCTCATGCTCCTGCAGGTTCCCCCGCTTATCCTTAAGTACGAAGACAAAAGGAAGCCCCGTTACTGAGAGGCCCCAAGAACGAAGGAGGCAGTGGGCTATTCTGCTTTGCTCCTTTAACCATACAGATCCACCCATCTCCAGGTGGGTTGCAGGAGAAATGATTCTACAGTCTTCTTTCCAGCCTTGGGATTCTACAGTGCCCATGACGCAATCTTAAACTTAACAAAGAATCGTGCCACTATCAAAATGCTTGGCTCTGACTTTCTTCCTTACCCTGTCTGTGAGTTGGATGTAATTGCTGTCTCTCTTAGCAATTCCCTATGTCCTTGGTGGGTATCTCTAGGATAGTTTTTAGCCTAGACTGGTCCCCCATCCCATCAAGCACATTTCTATGCTGCCTCTCATCACTGTCCTGTTGTCAGGAGCAGAAGGCTGCAACCTAATTTCAGCCCATGCAAATTAATACCCACAAACATGTAGAGTAAGTTTGCAAGAAGAAATGGCTACTTCTCCCCTGATGATTAAAATACTTCTTTGCAAACTGCCTCTATTAACAGTATAAGCAAAGGTCAGCATTCCAGGTGGTCCATGTATTTTATGCAAATTTTTATCACCAATTTCTCCTCAGTTCAGGGCTGGTCCCTTTAGTGACAGGCTGTCCCAAATAAGGTCCCAGAGAACAACTCCCCCAGCCAGCCCCAGCTCTGGTACTGAGGGAAGTTCTGGAATCCAACCCAGACAGAGGTTTGGGCCTGACTGTAAAGATCTTTTTCAGAGCTGGAAGGCAGTAGTGTATTTCTGTGCTAAAAGGAAAACCCTGTCATTTCCTCAGCCAAGACAATGACAGGCATTCTTCGTTTAACGACCTACCTGTTTGATGACTGTTCGGATTTATGACCTATCTTTTTTGGTACAGTTCTGTACATCTTGTTTATACAGCTTCAGTGTCTTTTTCTATACAGCACACCTCGTTTATACAGTACTGTAATTTTGCAGATTGTACAGTACAGTACTATAGCTTTATGTTGTGTTATACATTACAGTACTGCATATAAGAGTTAGGAAAATAAAAGCGAAGTTATCAAGCTGGAGTCTTGGGTTGGGGATTTAGTTCTAGTAGTAGAGTGCCTGCCTACCAAGCACAAGGCCCTGAGTGTGATTCCCCAGCACCCACACAAGGCCCTGAGTTTGACACTCAGCACTCACACACAAAAAAATCAAGTTGAGGTCTCTTTTGACCATTTCTTTGTTCTGAATATTGTAATGTGCATACTACAATATATGCAATTCCTCGTTTAACGGCCAGTGGAGTTAATGACCCAGTCACAGGAGCTGAGCTCTGCTACTAAAAGAGGAATGTCTACTGCTTTGGTACATGTCAAATTTATGCAGTCTTCACCAATTTTTAAAGATGTTTCCATTAATAAATATAATTTTGCAAGTTAAAAAAATAGATGCTTATGTCAATATAGTGAGCTACAGAATGAGAAGAAAAAGGACTTTTCTCTCCATCTCCACACCCAATGCCCCCATCTTATGCACTACTCAACAGAAGCAGACACACGATCTTAACACAAATGAGAACAGACCACATTTTTTTTAACATTTCCCTCACTCATTTTTATCAGATGCACATTATTTCTAAATATGAATATATCATGATATAGTTAGTACTTTTGTGAGGGACTTACAGATTGCTTTTAGCTTTCGTTTTTTTTTCCTTTTTGCTGTACAAATAGTACTACAACATGTACCTTGCGTGTATGTGTGCTTGTGTGTGATCACTGCACACTTATGAAAGAATATCTGTGACATGAATTCCTAGCAGTATGATTGAAACATTAGTGTATGGGTTCACTTTTTATGTCCATAGATATAACCAAACTACCCTAAAAAATGTTGAATATTATAATGTTTTAATCTTTGTCCATTTGATGATGAAAATCATATTTCTTGTTATAATTTACATTTATTTATATGTAAAATTGAGTATCTTTTTCTATAGCTGGATTTTTTTCTTTCCTTGTTTTCTATTAAGTTGTATAATTAATTCACATATAAGAGGTTTTGTATATTAAGAAAAATAGCCCCTCTTTGTCTGGTCATATATTTCAAAGTTTTCCTTCTAATTTGTGGTTTCCCATTTAATTTTGTGTATTTCAAAAATCACATAAAAATTTTAAATATTTGTGATTAAACTTAACTGGAATGATGGCTTCTGGCCTTGTGTTAGTCATCTAAAAAAGAACTTATTTAATTTAAGAATTTAAAAATTCAGTCATCTTTTCTTCTACTATCTTTATGATTTTTAAAATAAACTTTATTTTCGAACAATTTTAGATTTACAGAAAATGCAAAATGATAATACTGAACATAATATATTTCAATGTCTTAAATGTCAATCCCTCTGGAATCTGTTAAAAGGACTTAAGTGGAGAGTAAACTTTATTTTCTTTGGTTTTAAACTCTTTCTTTTTTTTTAAATTTTTTTGTTTTGGTGCCAGGGATTGAACTCAGGGCCTCATGCTTGCTAGACAAGCACTCTAACCACTGAGCTAAATCCCCAGCCTAAATTTATTTTATATAATTTACTGAATTAATTATTTTAAGGGTACAATAAATCCCCAACTTATGAATGAGTTCTGTTCCAGGAGAAATACTCATAAGTCAGATTTGTTAGTAAGCCAAAAGTGAGGTTTTTTTTTTTTTTTTTTTTTTTAGACAGGGTCTCACTATGTAGTCTAGGCTGGCCTTGAACTCATACCGATCCTCCTGCCTCAGCCTTCGCATGTGCGGGGACTACAGGCGTGTGCCACCACATCCAGTGGCAGTGAGTCTTAGACAGTGAGTTTCACACAGTGTACCTGTGAAAGTTTGCAACTCAAGTGTTCCTGGTCAGGGACTTACCGTATTTCAAAGGTAATAAAACAGCCTGTGATTCCTTGTTGTTTCACCAAAGCTAGTCTACGTGGTGCTGTGAAGGTACTTTGTAGATATGATGAACACAATCAGGTGATCTTAAACGAGCAATATTATCCATCCATACTGTGGGTGGGCCTCATCCAACCAAGTGCAGGCTTCCTGAAGAAGAAGCACTTCCAAGAAGCACTGCGGCATAGAAACCCCAGCCTGAGTTTCGGGATGGCTGGCCTGCCCTTCCCTGCAGATTTGGACTTGTTAACTTTCACTACTGCATGAGCCACTTATTTATATATAGGGTTGTTTCTCTGTAGACTCCTAATATAATTGCAATATTAAAATTCTCCGGATTGTAAGTGCTGCACCATGAATGGAATCAAGGAGTAATAGTGACTTGTACCACAGAAGGTAAAGACAGAAACAAACAGGCATCTCATACCTTTACGGTGCAGCCGTAGTGCTTGAAAGGACAGTCTTGTTCGGCTTCCGGACACATAGCAAGGTGTTCATCCACCTAGAAGACAGGCAGCTCGAGCTGTGGAAACTCAGAACCAACTCCCTGCCTGGAGCGGCTGCAGCTAGCAGGGGCCCAGGTGGCGAGGCAGGGAGGGCGGGACCAGCAGAAGGAGAGACCCTGGCCAGGAAGAGCTCAGGGGAAGGGGGACAGAGACAGGGCTCCCGTGGGGATCGTTCAAACCTCAGGCCTTTGCACTGGGGTTCCTGTCGCTTGGGTTTCAATCACTACAGTGAATGCTTAAACTTTACCTTACACAAAATGTGTGGAGAGGATTATTTACAGTTACCTCGGTTCTTGGAATAATCCGTGAGCACTTGTTGGGACAAGATACCGGGTACTCAGGACAGGAATTCTCTTCGTGATCCTGAAACAGGAAGTATGATGAAACAAAATCAAGGGCCCTCTTTCCTGGCCTTACCATGAGTACAGACATGTCTCTTTGGGGATAGGTGTCTGTAGCTTGCCTCCCACAGGGATTTATAAGATAATCCCCAAAAAAGTTCAATGAATTCAATTAAAAAATTAAATGTCCTGATTATTCAGACAGAACATCAGAGAGCACCAGACTAAGAAGGAAGCCCGAGGAACCACCGGGTGGCTCCTGGGAAAGGTACCCAGGGTGTCGCTTCGTGCCACACTCTGCCCGTCCAGTTCAGTCACGGAGTCTGCAGAGCAGCTATCACTGTCACCTGCGGGCCACCCAGGGCTCACATCACTACCTCCACATGCGGCAGGCGCTTAAACGCTCATTTCGGCCACGATAAACGAACAGCATCCTGCCAAGAAGGCTCTGAGCCGCGATCTGATTCTGTGCACGAACAGCAAAGAACTTCTGGTGTCCCTCCACCTCCTCCGCTGTGACCACTGCGCAGGATGTGGCCCCCGGAAGGAGGCTGGCCTCTTACCTGCAGATCGATCACCACCACGTCCTTTTGGCAATAAAGGCACTTTTCCTCTCGGAACTGGCAGGACGCGCTCAGGTGCTTCTGCAGGTCTTTCCGGAGCACGGCTTCCCGGCAGTTCTCGTTGGAACATGGAATGGCCTGGAACAGGCACTGCTGCAGGTGGTCCTGCGACAGACAGCGAGAGGCCAGTGGGGCTGCCTGGAAGGCCTCGGGAGGGTGAGAGCAGGGCCGGCCCGGCAGAAGCGGGGGTCCCAGGGCCGTCAGGAAGGCCGCCCCCGCCTCTGCTGAGGAGAGGCTGTGAAGGGTTGCTGGCACTGGGGGCGGCAAAAGCCACCTTGTCTGGTAGGAACTGGGAGAGGAAGTATGCGGGTGTATTTTAGAGACCCGGGACCCTGCTTATCATACTGTTAGGTCAGTTCGTGGGTATTTTCCTGAGGCTTGTCAGTTATCGCGCCAGTTCTTTGAGGACATTTTTCTTTCTTTTGTGCATTCTCCAACCCTCCCTGCAGCCCCTTGTACTGGCCTTTGCACCGAACACAGTGGAAGACCAGCCTGAAGGAAAACAGGGGAGGAGCAAAGAGCGTACTCTGACTCAACGAAGGAAAGGAGAGGACTAAGAGGCAGAAAAGGAAGGGAGAGGAGGCTGTCCCAGAAGCAGGAAGGAAAAAGAGACAGAGGAATATAACAGGATTCTTCATATTCTAGATTTTTAAAAGCAGGCAGATCTCAGTGAAAACCACTGGATCACTGCAAGTGATTGTGATGCCACCAAGTCCCCAAATCCTGGGGAGCGTGTTTTCCTTCAAGGTCCTTTAAAACCATCTACAAGCAAACTATTCCTTCACAGACTGTCTATGATCGCTTCCCTCTGGAGCGGGAGGGCTGTGCCACTGCAATGGAGACTGTTTAGCCTGCAAAGCCTAAATATTTACCATCTGGCTCCTGACAGAAACAGTTCGCTGCCTCTTCTCAGAAGGAAAACAGAGGGAACAGTTTTTCAGCAGCAGGATAAAGATGGCAGCTATTTTCCTTCACCTCCGGTAGTAAGAAACAAATGATGACAATCAAAGTCTACATCTTCTCCATAATTCACCGATTCTACCCCTCCAATCTTACCCAGTCAACACTCATCAACCTCTGCCACCTTTCAGAACCTACACAAGAGGAGGGGGACGAAGAACGAGGGAAACGCAGAGGATCCAGGTGGGAAGAAGCCGGCCCCTGTTCTCTGGAAGGTTCTGGTCTGGTCCCTACGGCTGTAGTCCATTCAAACCCCACTTCCTTTTCAGGTTTAGGGACAGCAGTGTTGGAAAAGAGGCCAAGCTCTAGGGCCTGCCATAAAAGCAGATGGCCAAGGGTTGTCACACTACAACAAAACAGTTCTGTGAACCTCCGAAGCAATCCCTGGGTTCACAAGGAAATCATGTGTTATTTATTACATCAGTGCCTAGGGGCTTTGGAGGCTAGATAGAGAAAAGGCTGACTCATCTCAAATACTGTTCCAAACTGTGTGGGTGTTAGGGGAAAATGTCAGCAGCTTCCAAGCAGTTCCCTAGAAGCCAGAGATGCCTGAGTCTTAGTCACTTGCAGTGTGGTCAAGCCTGATGCGGGCCTGGCAGGCAGGCCTGTCCTTCCAGTGTCCCAGTAACAGCCTTCTCTGGCTGGATGAGAGCACGGCATGGTGGTTCCACTTGACAGGAACTCAACTTCCCCCTCCACCTGCTTGTTTGTGTCTCACACCAACACTTCATCTTTAAACCACATCCTATCTCAGGCCTGTGTGATCTTCTCGGGTCACACACCTTGCAGGCCAGGGCCACACACCAGAGCCCCAGGGCAGAGTGCAAACCCCTTGTGGCAAGGGACCCTTTGCAGTCAGGCGTGGCTCCCACCCCAGGGACCCTCCCTTCCCCGGTCCTTCACAGTCCCCCAAGTGACACATCCCTGCTTGAGTGTTTCTTTTGCTTGGCACATCCCACACCCCCTTTGTTGACTTGATGATCCCTAATGCACAACTTTGGGTCTGGCATATACAGCATGTCCTTCTAGTGCCCCATGGGAAACTCACTCTTCCTTCACACCACGCCCATGTGTGCTGCAGTGCAGCCTCGTAGCATGTGGTGAGATTCAGGAGGAACCCTCAGAGGGCAGGCCAGGGCTCCCTCCACCATGTCTACCCAGAAACTGTCACATAAAGGTGTTTATGTGTGATACAGGAAAGGTGGCAAAGGCAAGTATTGGTCACACCAACCTGATATCGTCCCAGAATCATCTTGGCATTACATCCAGGGGCATTTTTGCAATACACGTATAAATTGAGGACTTCCCTTTTGCAGCAGTTATCTTTAAACACCTAAAAGATAAACACATTAGGCCTCATAAACTCCAGTACTTTACAGGAACCCAATAAAGCTATTATTAGTTTGGTCTTCAAGCGTATCTCAGAAGGAAACTTCCAGACAGTTTAGAATGAGGATATCACCCTCACCACCATCCTAAAAGGAAAGGCTGCCCTCAGAGACATACTTCTGACAAGCCAGCTAACTCAGTGCTCAGTGCCAGGAGAACCTCACGTGAACCCGACCCCACACAGGCCAGATGCTGGACATGGAACTTCGGGACTTAGTATCTGCCCTGCTGGATTTTGGTCTTGCTTTGGACCTATTCCTGTCTATCCTCCTATTTCTACCTTTTGGAGTGGGAATGTTTGTTTTGTGCCATTGTATGTTGGAAGTGTTTAACTTTCTTTTCATCTTTACAGGGGCTTGCAGCTAAGAGTTTGCTTTAAATCTCAGAGGAGACTTTGGACTTTGACTTTTTAGCAATGCTTAAACTTTTAGGACTTTGGCAACTCTTAGAGATGGACTGAATACCTTTTGCAAAAAGAGATGCACATGAATCTTTTGGGGGGTAGGGGCTGAATGCTATGGTTTGTATCTAGATGTTCCCCAAAGCCTCCTGTGCTCCCGCATAGGTGGGGCTTTATGGAGGTGGCTGGATCTAGGATGTAGGAAGATGGATTATAGCTGTGTGGTAATTGGATTAGTCCACTGACTGGTTTAGCATAGTTCTGGATGTGGATAATGGAGGCCCCACCCTGAGTGTGGGTGGCACCAACCAACAGGTTGTAGCCTGGACAGAATATAAAGGAAAGATGGAAGGCAGGCTGACCTCCTTCTTCCTGCCACTCTGAATGATTTCTCCTCTGAGATGTCCCTCCACCACCCCACTTTGCCTTGGAGCCAGCTGACTGTAGACTGAAACCTCTACAAACTGTGAGCCAAAATAAACCTTTCCTCCTTTAATTTTAGATGTCAGGTATTTTGTCTCAGCAATGAGAAAAGTAACTGAGACACTTCTTTTCCCAGGTAAATCACCAGGGCGACCCTGAAGCTGTGTTGACTGCTATTTCAGCACGGTCTAGGAGTTGGCAAACTTTTCTGTTAAAGGGTCAGAGAGCAAATATTTTCAGCTTTGCAAGCCACATCACAACCACCTCTGTCGCAAAATTTCAACTCTGCCGTACACAGTACTGAAACGAATGTTCCAATAAAACATCATGCATGGACACTGAAACTTGAAGTTCATCTAAATTTCACATGTCATACAATGTTATTTTGACATGGTTTAATGCAAGAAGTTGCAAAAATAGAAGGGTTGGGGATTTAGCTCAGTGGTAGAATGCTTGCCTAGCAAGCACAAGGACCTGAGTTCGATACATAGCACACACACAAAAAAAAAGGGTTGCTATGCATCCTTCTTTTGATATTTTTTCAACCATTTAAAAATGTAAAATCCATTTGCTTAGCTCACAGGCCAAGCAAAAACATGTGGCAGCTGGATTTGCTCCGAGGTTGTAGATTCCTGGTCTAGTGGGTCAGACAGACACTAAGTAGTGCACAGCACTTGGGAGGTATTTGTAGAATACATCATACAGAGAATAGAGCAGACCGATCAGACCAGGTATTCAGGGAATGCTTCCAAGAAGAAATGAAGCCCGAATCCTGGGCAACAGTATGCTAGGTGAAGAAAACTACCCATAATTAAAGAGAAGGTTTAGGGAAACAATTTTCATGACTGTGAAATAACAGTTTCTTAGATACAACACAAAATAACAAGGAATAAAAAAACAAAATTAGATAAACTGGACTTCATAAAAACAAAAAACTTTCTGCATCAAAGGATACCATTAAGAAAGTGAAGATAACACACAAAATTGGAGAAAAATACTTGCAAATCATGTATTCCTAAAAAACTTGTACCCAGAAGGTACTGTATAAAGAACTGTTACAACTCAACAATTAGAGACAAATAACCCCATTAAAGATAGGCAAAGGAACTTAGTACACATTTCTGCAAAGATACACAAAGAGCTAATCAGAACATGACAAGTTACTTGACCTCTTTAGTCATCAGGGAAATGCAACCCCAAACCACGAATCAATAACAGTTCACACCCGCCACAGTTTGTGGAAGACTGGGAATAACAATTTTTGATGAGGTTTTGGAGAAATTAGAACCCATGTACATCACTGGTAGGAATCCGTGGGATGGTATAGTTGCTTTAGAAAACTACTTGGCAGTTCTCAGAACATTAAATACTTGAGGTGCCACATTACCCAATAATTTCACTTAGCTATACATCCTAAAGAAATGAAGATAGGTCCACATAAAATCTTGTACGTGAATACTCACAGCAGCATTGTTCATAATCACCCAAAAGCAGAAACAATGCAAATGTCCATTAACCAAATAATGGATTTTTTAAAATGTGGTATATCCATACAATGGAATGGTATACAGAAATAAAAAATAACAAAGTATGAAACATTCTATAACACAGATGAATCGTGAAGACAGTATGCTAAGTGAAAGAACTCAAAAGGCCACACACTGCATGATTCCACTCGTAAGAAACATCCAGAGCAGGCAAACCCACGGAAGCAGAAAACAGACTAGCAGATTCCAAGGCCTGGCAAGGGAGGGTGTGGAGTGACGAGCGGGGGCTTAGGCTTTGCCCTGGGTAATGGCAACATTCTTACATCAGATGGTGGGATGGCTGCGTGACCCTGGGAACACACTGAGACCCACTGAACTTCTCACTTTCAAAGGTAAATTTTACAAGAATGTAAATTTCATCTCAATAAAGCTGTTACTAAACAAAAGGGAAGTTTTAGGGACCAATCAAACAAGAAAGTGAATTCAAGGAAACAGGACGCTCCCTTTCTTCCAGTCTCTTAGTGTGGCTGGAGCTAGTGCGGAAAGAGGGGAGGAACAGGCAGGAAGAGTGCAGTCAGTGACAAGTGCAGAGCTTCTCTCTAGCAGGGTTGGGAGGAGGATCTGCCCTGGCCCAGAGCAGAGACTGTGGATGCCAAAGAAAGAGCTCTGGACCAATTTCCTGCTCTGCACCTAAGGGGTAGGTCGACCCGGGATGCCGGCCTCTCCTCCACCACTAGGTCAAAGCAGTGGTTTGCTTACCTCCTGAGATTTGATAACCTCTTTGTCTACAGGGCAGATTGGCACTGCATTTAATTCTCTAAAGAGAAAAACAGAAACAGAGCCACAGTTAGGTGTCCAACCTCAACAACTCTTCCAAGAGCAGCCCGGTGGACCTGCCATGCCCCATCCCTGAGCAAGATGTCCCTGTCCTTGCACAGTAGTCCTCTCTACCCAAAGGTGCCCCAGGCCCCTTCTCCCAGACCTCCTCAGTCTTTCAGTCTGCTGAAAAACTCCCACTCACCCTCCAGGATGCAGCCAGATAAGGTCAAATGCTCCAGGCCTTTGTTTATCCCACTGTGCATTGTGGGACCAATTAATCATGGCCTGAAAACCCCAAAATGAGCTAAAATAACCCTTTTGTCTTGTAAGTTTATTGCCCCAGGTGTTTTGTTACAGTGATGGAAAGCTGACCCACGCACAAGTTGCACAGCTGCCCAGGAACTCAGCAGCTCTGGCAGCAAGGTCTCTGATGGAAGCAAAGGGCCTCTCCCCAGCATGAGGAGCAGTCAGGGCAGGGTGGATATAAGCCACCTCCCCACCAAGACTGTGCCCATGGGCCTGCTGCCCAGCCAGGATGCGTAGGGTCTGAATTTTAAGAAAAGGTGAATATGCACAAATAGAGGGCTCTGAGAGAGCTCCTCCCACTGTGGCTCCACAGCCAAGCATACACTTACAGACACCACATCTCTACCTGGGCGGCTGCAGCTGAGTGGCACCCCCAGCCCTCTGGCCCAGGCTCCCGCTGGCCGCTCACCTCAGAGACAGGATGCAGCTCTGGCAGAAGCGGTGCCCACAGCCCGTCTGGTGGGGGTTGTGCAGCACAGAGTGGCAGAAGGCGCATCTGTAGCGCTCTTCCAACTGCTCCACGAACCAGTACTCTGTGTCGGGCTCAAAGTCCAAGGAAACGGAGTTGCTGGAGTTCTGGCGGATGAAACCGCAGGGGACCCCTCCTGGCTCCTCGGAGTAAGCCATTCTGGGGAGGCAGGAGAAGATCAGGAAAACAATGTGAAAACACCCAACTCCAGCCACCAGGTTTTCAATGGCTTGTTTCCTAATCAGTGAGCACCACCCACATGATCATTCTGCTTGATTTTTTAGTAACAACAAGGACTTCCTGCCACTGAGGGGCTCCTACAAATGTGAGGTGAATTCGAGGTGCTGGCACTTGTGGCTGATCCAGATGACTTCGAGTGAGAATCTGTGAGACTTACGCAATTTGTCCATCAGCCTTTCACAGGATGAGAAATATCCTGTCACTGTGGCCACAGGCTTGGACAAAACACTGCCAGGTGTTAACTACATTATACACAGACCTTTACCAGTTTTTCTTCCAAGATTGAGAGAACTGAAACAAATGTTTTATTAACATTTTTTGGAAGCAATTGTCTTGCATACATACATTACTTGCCATCAATCTTAATCTTCCCCCGCCGACTCTCTCTTCTGCCACTGTAATGGACGGAAAATCTGTGAGTCTGTGTGCCCCCAAGATTTGTATGTTGAAATCCTAGTCCACAAGGTGATGGTGACAGGAGGTGGGGGCCTTTGGTTGGTGATGAGGTTGTGACAGTGCAGCCTCGTGAATGAGATCTGTCGCCCCACAGAAGGGGCCAGACAGCTCCCTCTCCTTGGTGCCACACAATGGCATAACAGTGTGTCTGGAAGAGAGCCCTCACCAGAATCTGACCATGCTGGCACTCTGATCTCAGATTCCACCCTCCAGAACTGAGAGAAATAAACCTGTCATATAGGCCACCAGCCCGTGGGCTCCTGTTACACACAGCAGCCCAAACAAAGATAATAACAAGTCACATCACTTCTCGCCTGAACTAATTAAGAGCCCAGGAACTGCTTTCTCCTCCACTCCATTTTCTGAGCTAGACAGCCAGGGTGGTATTTTCAAGATGCAAGTATGATTCAAGGTTACCTCCCCTCATCTCTCAGTAGCTTGTCCCAGTTCTGAGGGAAACATCTACCATGCTAAATGGGCTACGAGGTGACAAACTTCCCACCCCACTGCATCCAGGACCTCCTTCCTTCCACTTGGTTTCGGCATCCCAGCCACAGAGGCTTTTAGTTCTTCCCATACACCATGCTCTCTCCTGTCCCAGGGCCTGTGCACCGTTTCCTGCCTCTGTCTGGAGTATGTCTTCCTACCCTTCCAGTCTTCCTCACCTAGTCAACTCACACTTGTGCTTCAGCTTTCACGTGTCCTGTCTTCCAGCCAGCTTCTCTTCCCCCACTCTGACAGCAGAAAGCCTACTCGCCTGTCTGCAAGACTCATATGTGGCCTTGGGAAGGGCTGGGAATGGAGGTGGATGAGAAGAAAGACTGCTCTCTAGATAATGCTTCTGAGTTTCTGAACATGAGTACATTACCAATTCAAAAATAAATAAAAATATAAAAACTAAAACTGAACATCCACTAAGTCATATTGCTCATAAAATCAGCTTTCTTCCCCCACAAGCAGCATCTGACTCAGAATCAGAGGTGCATCTGTGTGGTTATCCAGTTCCTATCTGTGCTCCTCAGGGACACACAGTTTGCAGCCACTCTTCCTCATCCTTGCATTTCTTGCCCCCACCACCACACCTGCCTGGAGAACTCTTCAGCTATCGGTTGAATTAATGTTTCTGAATGAATTTCAGGGGAAAACTCTCAATAGGGCAGATGTATTAGTGGTGGCCTCTAATACAGAGATTTTTAGTCTTTTTTGTGACAGATCTCCCCCACCTTTAAAAATACTACGAGGTTGGGGATTTAGCTCAAGTGGTAGAGCACTTGCCTAGCACCTGTAAGGCCCTGAGTTCGATTCCCAGCACCACACCCTAAAAATACAATGAAAACTCTAGACCTTCTCCCCACACACAAAAAAGTGTATACCTGATTTGTGGACATTTTAGGACCATGTGAACACACTGCTGTCCCCAAGGCGATGGATGGCTCTAGCTCCCCAGCCTGGCAAATGCTTAAAAGATGGGTGGCCTCGGTGCAGATGGGGGTCCTTCCAAGGGCCAGGGCCAGGAAGGCTGGGCCAATAGACCCCAGCGGTTTGCAGGGTGCTCTAGAGACCCCCTTGTCCCTCCTGCAGCCGACAAGGGACAGCTGGGCCTGCGAACAGCTGTGGGGCCTGATGAGCTGGGTGACAGATGCTCAGCCCCATCTGCCCCTGGGGTGGTCTGCTGGCCTCCCTTTCCCAGGCGCCCTGCCTGGCCTCTTGCCACGCTGGAGTGAGTGCTCTGAGTCTGTGGTGTGGCAGGGAGAAAGGAGCAGAGTAAGCAGCTGGCTTCTTTGGGCAAATAAGCTTCCTCCCCGGCAGACCAGAGGATGTTTTTCAATCCTGAGACTTGAACCGAAAGCCCCACCTCTTTCCTCCTGCATGTTTCCTGTAAAACTTCAAGGGTGTAGGCAAGCAGTGTAAGGTGTGACCATCCCTTTTCAGCACGGTTTGCCCTCGGGATCTACCTGAAGTGTTCATTCTGAAGGAGAAGAGGCACAGCATGTGGTCTTTGCACACAGGCCTCATAAGCAAGGCCACTTTTGTCTCAGAGGATGGGGACAACCGATCTCACCTAGGGCCTCTGGTCCCCAGGGAGGTTCCCATGTCACACCCTGAGCCCTGGGCCGTCTTCTGCGCCCCTCTGAGGTTCTCTCCTGAGGCCAGGCTCCTGTCCACACACCAGCTACATGCTGCACCCTGAAGTGGCAGCAGGGACAAGGGGAAAAGCCAGCTCATGTCCCTCTACTACCTTCTGTCCTCCTCCCGGCACCAGCATCCTCTGGCTTTGTGCATCCTTCTCTATAACTGCAGTTCTCAAACTTTTGGGTCTCAGTTTTACAACTGTGATGGCTTGAATGTTTAAGTGTCCCCCAAATTCCTGTGTTGGAACCAAAGAGCTGATGATGTGACAGGATTACCAGGTGGCACTTTACGAGGTGATTAAGTCATCAGGGTAGAGCCCTGTCAAAGAGCAGGCAGGAACTGGCTTAGCCTTTTGCCCTTCTGCTTTTCTGCCATGAGAGGAGGGCAATGGCAACAGGGCATCATCTGAAGAAACTGTACCAGACCCTGAACCTGCCAGCACCATGACCTTGGGCCTCCCGGACCCTAGAACTGTGAGAAATAAATTTCTGGGCTTTAGGAATTACCTGGTCTGATGTATTCTTTTTACAACAATATGAACTAAGACAGTATTCTTAAAAATAGAGGCCCAAGCCAGGTCTGGTGGCATATGCCTATAATGCCACTACTTTGGGAGGCTGAGGCAGGAGGAGAGCAAATTCAAACTCAGCCTGTGCAATTTAGCAACTTAGTGAAATTCTGTCTCAAAATAAAAAAATTTTGAGAAGGGCTGGAGATGTAGCTTGGTGTGAAGGTCCTGGGTGCAATCTGTAGTACTACCAAAAAAAAAAGAAAAAAATTGAGGTTTCAAAGACCATGATAGCCAACACAATATTAAAGGGGAAGAAGAACAAGTGACACTATTTGATTTTGAAACTTACTATAAAACTACAGTAATCAACACGATGTAGCATTGGGGGAAGAATAATAGACCCATGGATCAGAAAAAAGAGCCCAGAAATACCATATTTCTCTGAAAATAAGATCTAGCAAGAAAATGAGCCCTAGCACGATTTTTCAGGATGCTCCTAATATAAGCCCTACCCCAAAAATAAGACCCAGTTAAGATCATCAGACAGACAGACACATTTACTGCATCCCTTGCAACACATGATGGAGGAATTGAATTATAAAATAATATCAATATATAACTAAATATAAATAAAAACTGTTGACATTAATACTTAAAATAAATGATAATATAAATTATAATTATTCATAAATACCCAAGCGGGCACCTTTGATGAGAGGTAAATGCTTATGTAAACAATGAACTCAAGACTCATTGCTCAAAACTTTTTGTTCAACCAAAGTACACACAACATATGAATTACGTGTGTATCTGATAACCAATGGACATGGCTGTGTCTAACATGAACCTTCGTAATTCAGTATGTCATGTGTTGTAAAGATGTACCACAAGCAGGTTACGTTGACAAGTGCTCATTTAAAGAGCACTCTGTGGCTGAACAGAGATGGGGGCCAATGGTTCCACAGGAAATGGAGTCACACGAAATTCAGGCTGGAATTTGGGGTTTGGAGAGTTATGACGATGTTCCAGAAGAAGATGACATGACTGTATTTGCAATAAATGTAGATTTCTGTACATGAAAAAATAAGATATCCCCTGAAAATAAGCCCTATTGTGTCTTTTGGAGCAAAAATTAATGTTAAGACTCAGTCTTATTTTCAGGGAAATATCGTAGGCCCACATGAATACTGTTAACTGAACCCTGACAGAGCAGCAAAAGCAGCACTGCCCAGTGATGCAAAGACAGTGTTTTCAACAAATGTCAACAGAACTGGACACACACATGAAAAAACTCTAGACACAAATCTCACATCCTTTACAAAAATTAACCCAAAATGAATCGCAGGCATAAATATAGAACGCAAAACTATAAAACTCCTAGAAGATTCTGTGAGAACAATCTAGATGACTTTGAGTTTGGTAACGACTTCAAAAACACAACACCAGGGCTGGGGATTTAGCTCAGTAGTTAGAATGCTTGCCTCACCAGCACAAGGCCTTGAGTTTGAGCCCCAGCACCAAAAAAACACCTAAAGCACAACCCATGACAGAAGTGATAAACTGGACTTCCACTCTGTTTGCTGGGAACCAAACACTGTCCTACAATAAAACCTATTTTTTTTAAACAATGAGGACTCCTAAGACTTTTGTGGGTGGCGGTGGTGCTGCAGATTGAACTCAGGGCCTCTTGAGCTTGCTAGGGAAGCACTCTACCACTGAGCTAAATCCCCAAACCCCTAAGACTTTTTTATGTGAGTTATATTCTATGATATTTACCATATCTGAGATTAAAATTAAGGAATTTAAAAATATTTTTATTTAACCTCAACATAATAGTAAGACAATTACTTGTTAGCATAAACATTTTTATGAAAAAAAATCATTTTCTCCAATGAGAAAAAAGTCAGTAGGCAGAGTGGCACTGCTTTACATGTTTGCGTATCTCTTTAATGTCTACGTTGATAGAGAGCTGAATGCTCCAGTCTGCTCTTGCATTGGGTCTGTTCCAGCATCGCACATCACCCAGCTTCTAGTAAATACCTCCAGGCACTCGAGGAAGAAGAGCAAAGCCGAAAATGATCTCTCGTAGTGTTACGAGAATTGCTTTGACCACTCGTGTCCTCTGAGAGAGTGTCAGGCAGCCCCAGGCACGCGTGTGCCTAGTTTAACAGTCTGCTGTCCTGGGAGAAAAGCTCCAGTCTAACATCTGCCACCTTCTGTGGCTGAACACTCCCACCATGGCTGGCTTCAAGAGGCCACGAGACTCCAGTTGGAAAGAGAGACACCCAGGTGGCTCTTTCCTGAACTCGCTTGGAGTTGGTAACAGCCCACGAATGCTTTCCTGGCTGAAGCTGCTCCGGCACGCAGGGGCCCCTGAAGCACACTTGGGAAGCACCGCTCCGCAAGGCTGCTGCTGTGTGGGTGTGTGTCTCACCAGCTCCACACGGGCGGGTCGGGCCTTGTGGCTCTCACAAGCTCCTGCTTCCTGCTGAACAGCCAGCAGAGGCCTGGGGCTGAATGCCCAGTCCTTCTTTTCTCAGCCCCGTGCATATTTCCTAGACCCATTCAACTTGCCTAAGTCAACTGCTGCCCTGGTTCACTCCCTATCTGTTGTCTTGTTCAGTATTTGTTTTCATAAAGTTCATTTTTTTATTTCATTACACATTTTATAAAATCACACTTATTTTCAGCTGTAAGATGGGCACTTGAGATGTTGTCATACAGGAAGGGAGTTTGGTGTCTTCCTGGGCAGGGTCCTGCTGCCACCTCTGAAGCTTCCTCAGGCTTCTACCCACTCTGATCGGAGGAACAGCACAACCGCACAACTACAAAGGTTGGCATCTCTGGCTCACAAACACGGTCTCCAGTGAACCGGACCTCCAGCTGGTATGCTGTCATCCCCAGAGCTATTTCATGGGAATGAGTAAGCACTCCACTTATTAAAACCTGCCTCTTGGTGCATAATGGCTTGGGTAACAGAACAGCAAGAATTCAGTTCTTACAAAAAAGAAAAAAAATCATCAAAACCACTAATATTACAGCTTGTATGCTGCCTTTCCGCAGGCAGCAGTGTCTTCTTCCTGCTCGGGATGGAATGTGTGGTGCAGCCTTCCTGCTGAGGCCAAAGAAAATCTCATCCATCCCCTCCCCAAGAACTCTTACTGAGTTTCTTTTAAATGTCAGTTTTTTGTTTCATAAATGGGTGTATCTTTTTTGGGGGAGAACAATTTTTTAGGAATTCCAGAGGATGGCTGTGGTTGTCAAAATTTAAATGATATCACAATTTTTTTTACTCATTTCTGGGGAGTACATAATAATCTTGTTTTCTGCAGCAGCACACATTTAGCCTTCGGCTACAACAAAAATGATGCACGTGGGTTAGTTTAATCTCAGGCTTAACAAAGAAAGGTAGGTTTTTGTCCACACCACCTCCAGAGCCCCCTGACACTCTATTTGGATTTGGGAAGATCTGGAAGATTTGGGAAAGTTATTACATATTTTTTATACCTCCTAAGAGCTAAGCCCCAAAACTGTATCTTTCCTGACCTGACTTTTGGGGAGCTATTGGTCACTGCAGGGCAGTGACCTATTACTTGGGTTCTGTCTGTGCTCCGCCACTCACAGCTGCGAGACCCAGGGCGAGGCAGCATCAGGCCCACTGGTCTACACCTCCCTTAGTGACACAGTGTGCACTTCTCCAGCATCAAGTGCTGGGAATGTAGAGGCAGGTGACACTGTTGCTGCCCGGGAGGCCCACTCAGGGCAGAGAAAATTGGGCATGAAAACACACGCCACCAAAAGAAACTTAGACGAAGGACCCTGGAGCCTGGATGAGGGATTGCTCACATTGTTTGAGGTACCTGTGCTGATTTCACAGAGAATAAAGCCAGTCAGCTGGTCTAAAAAGAAAGGGGCATTTTCTAGATGAAAAACATAGAAGAATTTCCCAGAGGATACCACAGAAGTTCTAGACTGGCTAAGATTTAACTGTGGCCAGAGAGGAGTTAAATGAACATGTGGTCATCTGGCTATGTGCTCAGCTCCATCTCCTACGCCTGCTGTGACACATTTGCACTCTAACATAGCCCCAGAGCTCGTGGGGTGACTGATCACAGGGCAGTGTAGCTGACCTGCTGTCTGTCGGGAGTGGAGTCTGGTTGGCAGAGACAGGTCAGGAGATGTCCTGCTCCCTCCTCCCTCCTTCCTTCCCTTCCCGCTTCCCGGATGCCCTAAAATGAGCAGCTCCCTTCTGCCCTGGCCCTTCCACCAAGCCACTAGCTGATGATGGAGTAAAACTTCTACCAGCTGTGAGCCCAAATAAATTTCCTTTGTGGTGTGGGTGCCTGGTATTTTGTCCCAGAGACAGGAAAGTGACTAAGACACGAGATGAGGGCAGACCCCTCAAAGTCTGTCTCCCAGGCTCCCTGGTTTCCGGCTGGGTTCAGCCTGTGTGAGATGCCCTGGCAGTGGATGGAAATGGAAGAAGGGAGAAGCCGAGAGACTTGGCCTGATTCCTGGTACTGGGCAGTACCTCAGCACGAACTGGTCCCTTCCTGGCTTTCACACTCTGCTCCCTCCCGCAAGGCTGGCCCAGCATGGCACCTCTATAGGGCGCAGGGTCTCCTGCGGCTCATCTTGAGCAGCCTCCTTCTGAGTCTCCAGTTTGGCTTCCAGCTTTTCCCTTTATCTGACTTCTGTACAACTTGGCCACTGCCAGAAACACCTACAAAGGTCTGTGAGCTGCCAGGGTGCAGGGAGAGGAGGAGCACGTGGCACTGAGCCCAGAACAAGTGCCACGGCCAGGAATTTCACACTCCACCTGTGGTTCTGACCTTTTTAGGTAGACATGGAGGGTGGCCCTACCAGGAATTACGGGAAGAGACTTAGCGTAGAGTAGAGGAGGACGGGGTGCCCCACCAGGGCAGGAGCCAAGATATGAAGCATTCATGAGAACACACGCGTGTTTAGAAGTGGATTCTCAGGAAGGGCTGAAGGAAAGGAGAGTGGAGGATGATGCTCAGGTTCTAGGAGGGGATGGCGAACGATGCACTTTGAGACAGGATGGATATACGAGGGAAGCCAAGGTGCGGGAAGGAGGCCTTCCAAGGCTGTAAGATACTCCCGCAGGCCTGTGGAGGGCTTGTCCTTTGTACTCTTAGGAATAATCCTGATGCAGTTGAGAAAGCTCACAGCTGCAGAGTTGAAGGTGACCCTAGGGAGCCTGGGAGAAGCGACACTGTCAGGAACAGCAGGCGCCTTGTAGAGGTCTTATCATTCCTTCCTGAAGTTTGTAAATTGTTGTGCAGCCTCGGTAAGATCTTAGTACGCTGAACAAATAGTTTATCGTTTACAACCTTAAAGTTTTGTCCCTGGCCCACTGACTTAGTGATAGATTACCTACACATTCCATTTGGTTCTGTTTAGGTTGAAGAAAAACCATGTATTGCACATACCCTGCCCTACGTAAGTTTTCACTGAAGAAATAAAACTGGCCTTAGAGTTTTTCCTCTTTGGCCCCCGTGCCCTGCTGTCCTGTCTCTCTTTTTTCTGCAATGTCACTGCGCCTCCGGTTCCTGGACCCCAGAGGTCCACACAAGGCTGGGTGCCTTCCCGACATGCAGAATGGTGTGAGTACAGGCTGTAACTTAGAGGAAATGAAACACAGATCTTTAAAAATTAGGATCTCTTTTGCTGGATGTGGTGGCACAAACCTGTGATGCCAGCACTTGGGAAGCTGAGGCAGCAGGATCACCGCAAGTTGGAGGCCAGGCTGGGCTACACAGTGAGTTCAAGGCCAGCTTGAACTGCACAGTGAGAGCCTGACTCAAAAGAGAAAATATTAGGATTTTTTTTTCTTTTAGCAATAAATGGCTTTGCCAATCTTCTCATGCTGAAAACATATGCACTATCCCCTCTACTCCTCAGCTCAGGTGAACAGAGAAACTAGCACGTCTCAGTCTGAAAGGAATATGCAGACACTGGTCCCCAGGAGGAGGGGCTGCTGCTGAGCCTGGTGCCCTGGGTGTTCTCCTGGCACAGTGGGTAGCACCTACCAGCACCGTGCCCTGGGAGACAGAGAAGCCCACAACTTTCCCCAAAGCTCTTTTGTAAGGAAGGGCTACTAACAGCTGGAGGGTCAAGAGAAACTGTTTCCTTTCAGAGGTGAAACTCATGAAGCAGGGTGATGGGGTCGGGTGGGATGGGCTTTGAGCCATGAGCTACTGGGCAGCAACATGGCATCGGGCTAGTGAAAGCTGCCTAGGATGGGCCGGGCTGCTGGAAGCAACGTTGATTTCTCAGCTCTGCTCAGGCTTTGTCGGGGACATCAGAAGCCAACTCACTAATACATTCAACAATATGGGGAGAGTGCAAATATGCGATCTGACCAATATGCACAGTGAACAGTGAGTGTTTAAACAGCACACCACAGTAAAAGCCGCGCTGCCATGAATCCTCCTTAAAATAGCACCCTCACTTCCAAAACTCTGTCCCATTGTCCTTGCCACTTTCTAAAGCAGTTCCAAAGTCCTCTTTTATGTCTTTATGAGGTGTGAAGACAGTGAAAGCTGTTGCCTAGCGCCACCCAACAGAAAAGTAGTCCTGTAAGCATGTTACGGTGTATCCTCGTCCACTTTATCCAGTGGCTCCGGCACTGTGCGACTTCTGACTCTTCCTCAAAGTCAAAATGAACACAAAAGGTAAATTTTTGGTGGGGCTGGGGATCAAACTCGGGACCTTGTGCTGGCCGAATTAAATCCTCAACCCTGAAAGGTAAATGTTTTTAATCAATCCGGGTCATGGAGGCAGTCACAGAAGTTAAAGATGCAAAAGCCTTTCAGAACTGCTTCAGAAAGTGGCAAGCATAATGGGAAAAATGTGTTTGAAGCAAAGGGGTGTATTTGGAGGAAAATTAAGGGTAATGTGTCTTTTACTGCAAAAAATTTTTAAAATGTAAACATTCACCATATTTTTCCATTACACCAAATAAGCCATTCCCCAAACCCACCCTGGGCCCAGTGAAGGGTCTTGGGCTTCAAGAAGAAGAGGCCGTGGCTAGTGCCAAGGACGTTCCTTGATGAAGGAGACTCCTTCTGCTTTCACAGAAAGAACAGGTGCTACCAGAAAACTAAAAATAGAAGGAGGAAAAAAAAGAAAACACATTGTCCCCACTGTACAAGGGACAAGTGAAACTGCCTGGAGGTCGTTCCAAAGCTCCCGTCTACGACAGCCCACAGAGCTTGCTGCAATGCTGGACAAGCAGCCCCTGCGGACAGCAGTCAGGGCCCTGGCCGCCCCTTAGCCGTCGCCACCTCGGCGCCGCGGGTCAGGGTTTGCCCACAGCTAAAAACAACGAAAAACTTCTGCGTGACTTGGGAGAAAACGGTTTTATTGAGCTTTAACCAGGCAAGTTTGGCGAAGTGGAAGAGCCCCAGGAAAGGCAGAAGTGAGGAAGCCGTTTTCCACGGGCCTCACATGGCAGGGACACCAGGCCAGGACCAGGTGACACCACAGGAGCAGGGATGAAGACTGTCGTGGGTGTGACTTTAATTCCTTAGAAGAGAAGTGTGATTTCTCTCCAGGCTGCCAGGAAATCTCTGGTTCCTCATTCTCCTCACAGTGCAGCAAATGGCAGTGGTGAAGAGAAGTGGGTGCAAGCAGAAGGTGCAGCTGGCCGCAGCCCACACACCCCGGGGGCCTGGTCAGGATGGCCCCTGGGCAGGGAGACTTTGGGGAACAGCTCTCTGCTCCTCTGAACCCTTCACGGCCTGCCTGTGACACTTTGCAGTATCCAGGAGGACTTTTAGATTTGCCCTCAGAACTGAACTCAAGAGAAAAATAAAGCAAGCACTATGAGGCCAAAAGAGCAGATGGGTGCAGGCTGTGAAGAGAACCCTGGACGTTTCTGACTGAGGAGGCCAGGTGGGTGGTCTGGAGTGAGGCGAGGGCAATCCAAGCTCTGGAGCTGGGGTTACACTTGCTGAGTCCAGGAAGGGAGCCAGCAAATGCTTAGCGCACCTGAACCCTAACAATAGCCCTACAGCACTTCTATTATCATCATTCCCCGATTTTCAAATGAGGAAACTGAGGCTTGGAGAAGTGCTACTGCCAGGGCAAGGTTAGGACTAGGTCCTCTGTGAAATGGCAGTAAAGATAGCAGTAGTTACTCATAGTCAGTCAGGGGATGGTCGGCCCATGACTTGTTTTTGTAAATAAGGTTTCACGGTAGCACACCCACCTTCGCTTGTTCACACTGCCTGTGGCTGTTTACGCAGCATCATGGCAGAGTTCAGCAGTTGGGAGACAGACCATATCCCCTGTAAAATTACTATCCGGTTGTTCACAGAAAATGTCTGTAATCTTCGCCACTCCCAAGCATGAGGAGCTCATGACAGTAGTGCACGGTGAGTGCTTGAGTGCACAGTGAGTCCCCAACCGGACTGTACAGCAGGTGTGAGGGGGCAGTGCTGCCCGAGTGCCATGGGGGAGAGGAAGGATGGTGGGGGAGAAGGCAGGAGCTGATGCCCACAGCCTGGGGGACCAGGGAAGGCCTCGGAGCTTATTCTAAGGGCAAAGCAAGAGGAAAATGCATGAGCATCTTGGGAAGCCTCTGGTAGCCTGCTCTGAAATCAAAAAGGCCCACTCCAGATCCCGACTGGAGGATGGGAGACAGCAGGGGAAGGGGAGGAGACTGGGGCTGTCCACTAGGACAGCACAGGCCTGGGCTTGGTGGCAGTGGTGGGAAAGGGGCTCGCCTGGGAGATTTAGGATGTACTTTCACACTAGAGAGAATATGAGGCTTGACAGTGGCCAAGGAGCCCAGGCTGGCTCTCAGGGCGCGGGCCTCCACACCCGGCAGAGGCAGGGAAAAGGGCGGTGAGGGAGAGAAGTCAGGAGAAAGCCTGACTCTTCTTCCTGAAGACACTTGGTCAAGTGGGAAGACTCGCCACTTGTTTTCTTCTTACATTCTTGTTGTGCTTTGTTTCCCCACCCACCAACTTGCCACGAATGGATGCCACTTTTCTGTATCCCTGTCCCCTTGTCCGTACCCAGAGGGCATGTGATGGGGAGACAAGTCTTGTGAATTTCCCTGCCTTCCCCTTCTTCATTTTGCAGGCTCAGGTCACAAGTGTGACCTCCTGGGTGGCCAGGCACCGCTGGCTTCCATCCCACACACCAAACTGAATGCGTTTCTGTGGTTAGTCGCATTACTGTGGCTGCCTTGATGTGCCGAAACTGATTCAAAATGTTTTCCTTTTGGGGTCATTTGACATTAGAGAGGACCCAGAAGTTGCCAGATCCTCATTAGGTGGAAGAGGACACGCCACAGTGATTTTAGAGTCTGCCTCTCCATTAGATGGTGCCCACCAGCAGCACTTGCCGTATTCTTGATCACACCTTGTAAAAGACTCACAAAAGAGGACTCCAGAGCTGCTCCAGAAGGTGGCAAGAATGACGGGATGAGTGTGTGGAAGTGAGGGGAGCAGTCTGAGGGGGATTAATGGCCATGTATCTTTTACCGTCATAAACGTCTCAAATTTAAACATTCACTATAACATTTGATCATGCCTCATATTTTACATGTAGCCCAAGACAACCCTGCTACACTCAGTGCAGCCAAGCCGGTCAATAGGCTGGCCACCCACCCTCTAAATTCTGCCACAGAATCAGACTGGCCAGTGAAACTCTTCTGAATCTCTGCCCTTCTAGCCTGTAGGTGGCATTTGGCACACCCTTCTCAAAACTCCCTGAAGCCCTTGCCCTGGGGACAGTGTCCTTTTTGGTTCTCCTCTCAGCCCTGACCATACCCTGGTGGGACTCCTCAGAGCACCCTACTCCCTACGGGGCTCCCCAGGCAGGGGCAGCTCCCACCTCTCATTAGAAAGGTCCTTCCTACTCCCTACGGGGCTCCCCAGGCAGGGGCAGCTCCCACCTCTCATTAGAAAGGTGCTTCTTCACCAGCTCAACCGTCTGTGGGAGGGCACCTATTTCATGGAGTTACGGGGCTGCTGTCCCAGGTTCACAGCTCTTTGCCCTCCTCCCTTACTGACCATGGTATTCACTCGCATCCTCACAAAGTGACTTCAGAGTCCAGTGGCCCTGTGACATGGAAGCTTGGATACACAGCCAACAAACAACACTTCAGATTTCTCCTGGGATTCAAAAGTATTTTCAAGCAAGAACTGGGCCCAGCCCCGTTGTGCATGGCCCGAGGGTGCCCTGGAAGGAGGAGAGAAACCGGAAACACTACAGGAGGCGCAGGGACACACAGGCCAATAAGCACAGCCATCTCCCTTATCCAGGCTGTGCTGGGGGGCAGTCGTCTGTGATCAACCAAGATCTAAAAACATTAAAATGGAAAATTCCAGAAATGAGCCATTTATAACTTGCAAACTGCACACCATTCTGAGTAGGGTGAATGGTGTCCACTCCGTCCAGCCTAGATGTGACCTGCCCCTCTGTGTGGCACATTCACGCTCTATACACTACCAGCCCTGTCATCAGATCAGCTGTCACAGTTCTGCAGTACCCGTGTGCAAGGATCTCTTATTTTACTTAGTACAGGCCCTAGCGCAAGAGTACCGATGTTTGAAACTTTATCACAGCATATTGTTAGCACTGTTGTTTTATTATTGTTGCTGTTAATCTCTTACTAACTTATAAATTAAATCTTACCACAGGTACATACATACAGAAAAGAACATACTATCTACGGGATTCAGGGGTATCTGAAGTCTCAGGCATCTACTGGGGTCTAGGAACAGCTTGGCCACTTGGCGACTTTGAGATCCCAAAGGTCTACACCATTCTAGCTGTGCCGTATCTACTCCCACAAACAGCCACATGCGCAGTCACAGCTGCCTTTGTTCAGCTCGGGAGATGACCACAGACATGTGACGTACAGACAGCTGTCCAGGGCCAGAGCTGGGCCTCCGAGGCCGGGGCAGGAGGCAGTGTTTTGAGAGAGGCAGATCGGACAACCTTCTCCTTGCTGGCAGAGAAGCTGCTTCTGGCCCTGGCTCTCAGGGAAGCAGAGGGGCAGAGGTGGCCTGTGGAAAAAGAGTCTCCCTGAGGTCTGCTTCCAGACACAACCCAGGAGCCCAGCCCACAGGACAGCCACTTGACACCGGCTGTAGGGATGGAAGAGGGGGAGCAGGTGGGGAGCCCAGAAGGCAGATGCAAGAGAAGCCGGCAGAATTCTGGGTCTGGCTCTTTCCTCTCCAGACTGAGCCAGGCTGCTTTGGAAGGATTTACAGGTTCAGCTAGTCAAGGTTTTAAACACAAAAAAGTGATACAAATGCCGTATGGTGAATGTTATCATTATACAAATCCAAAATGTACCACTAAAAAAAAAAAAAAAGCTCACTGAACCAAATCTCATTCACGAATACCAGTAAAAAGGAATGTAGAGAGGAAAGTTTGGGTTGAAGCAGGGCCTGTGGATTTCTTATGTTCCCCACCCTGTGGCAGCTCTTTGAGGTGATACGGGATCTGCGGTTTGATTCTTTAAGACAATGACCATGATGGTGAGACCTTACATCTACTAGTACTTTCCAGCTTATTCTTTTACACACAACACCACAGGCAGACCTCCTTATGATCCCTGTCACATTTCCAGTGAAGTGCCCAGGCCCCAAGTTGGTAAGCAACTTGCCTGAGGTCAGACAACTCGCAGGGAGCAGAGATTTAAATACAGGTTTATAAGCAGTTGCCTGAGACCAGATGCAGTTCAGATTTTGGACTGCTGAATTTTGAAACATCTGCATATACATACCAAGAAATCTTGAGGATGGCATCTGCTGATTTCCACAGTGGTTGTACAGCTTTACACACCTACCAACAGTGAAGTGTTTCTTCCCCTCACCCACCCCACGCAGTCTCTCCAGCATTTGTTATTGGCTGATTTCTTGATAATAGCCATTCTTTCTGGAGTGTTGTTTTAATTTGCATTTCTCAAACGGCCAGTGATGTTGAACATTTCATATATTCATTGGATAGTGCCCCAATTTCTACTCACCACCCAGACCCCTTCCCTGACCCCATGCTCATTCCAACTGCCTAGTCCACGCCTCCACACTTAAGAGGCACTGCAAACTCAAAGCATCAATCTCCACACCAACCTACTCTCCTGAGAGCCTTTCTCCACCCCGGAAAGTGGGCCACAGTCACCCTGTTGCTCGGCCCACCCTCTCCACCTCACAGCACCAAATCCTCCTGGTCTTCCATCCACCAAATCCAGCTACTCCTCACTGCTGCTAGCACAGCCTCCTGCTCTGGGCCTCCCCATCTCCCCACCACTTCGTCTCCAAGTTGGTCTCCTAACCTTGCTCTTTAGCGTGACCTCTTTAAAAACACAGGACAGGTCTGTCGCTTTCTGCGGCAGTGCCCCCCGCCCCGCCACTCAAGGTAGGAGCCAGTGTCCTCAGAGGCTGGAGCCCACTGTGCTGTGGCCCTGCATTATCTGCGTTCTCATTTCCTGGTGCTTTCCCCTGTCCACTCACTCAAGTCACAATGGCCTTTTTCTCCTCCACCCCTGGTACTAGGTAGGGTTCTGATCCAGGAGCATTCTACCCCAGCTCCTTTTTAAAAAACTTTTGCTTTTGAGACAGAGTTTCACTAAGTTGCCCAGGTGGTGGGACTTGAACTTGTGATTCTCCTGCTGTCTCAGCCTCCCTAAGTGCATGCACCACCACGCTTGGCTTTGCTCTTTGCACAGTGCAACTGCTTTCTGCTGGATACTCCCGCTGTCGGCAGTACCCTTCACCCTGAAGCCCAAGAGGCCTGTTCTGTGCCTCAGGCATCTGCTCAAACACTGCCAGGCCAGTGAGGCTTGCACCATCACCCTCTATGGAAACCCGATGCCCCTGCTATCCCCATTCTCCCCAGCATTTCTCACCAAAGCACTTGTCTTTACTGTCTGTGCTCCCCTAGCAGAATATAAGCTCTGGGAGGTCAGGGGTTGTGCCTTCTGTTTACTGAGGTTCCAACCCTTAGAGCAATGCACATGCTAGGTGCTCAGTAAATCCTGACTGAAAGTCTATGCCTCACGGTATTCTTCAGAAGGCGGACAGCCTCTGACAAGCCTGGAACTTTTCATGTCTGTAAGTCCTGAAATTCTATCAGTTCCAGCTAGAGAGAGCAAGGCTGGGTAAAGAAGGCTGCCCTGCAGTGGGGCAGTCACTGAAAGAGGAAGGAGGGTCTAGCAGCTCGATGGGGCTGGAAGGTGGAGCCAAAGAAATGCTCGCTCACACGGGACAGCCATGGCGGGGGAGGGGAGGCGGGAGACCGGGTGGGGGTGGGGGTGGGCTGAGGGCACTGTGTACCTGGGCAGGAAGGGAAAATCTGATAAGGGTGCACACGGGTAGACAGGCAACAGTCCGACCCACCACGCACTCGTGGGTCTGCACACAGGTGCCAGGCGCTCTACCCTGCAGGAATGTCAAGTTCACAGGTGCGAGGCCAGCTTTTGCTTTTGGCTCTTCTGTGTTTTCAACACCTATTTCAAACTTTTCTCTCCTGTGAAAACCTTGACCACTCCCTCCAGTCTCACCAGGAAACATCACTTCCTACTGCAAAATGGAAAAATGGAAGTCATCAGACCAGAACGACCTCTACTTCCGGCCAACAGACCTGCATATCTCCCTAAACGGGGCCCCTACTCAGCCCTCTCCCTCCAGGGTGGCTGCAGAGGTGACCTCTGAATTACACCAACCTTCCCAGCTGGCCTCCACCTCCCTCCCTGAGCCCCTCACATACAGACTCGCACCCACCTCTACAGAGTGGCCTCGCCATCAGCCTGTCCTTTTCAGCCAGCAAAGTCACAGTCTCTCCTAGATTGCAGAAAGACACGACACTCTCACTCTCAGATTTCCCTATGCCTGCATTCTCCCTCTTCTCACAGCCAGATTCTTGGGCTCTGCCCAGCTCCCGCCTCCCACCAGATCCTCAGCTGCTTCAGCCCAGCTTCTTCCCTCCCCCCACAAACTGCTCTCCCCAAGTCCCTGCTGACTTCTGGTCAGTCTTCAGTCTTCCCCTTATCTGGCCTCTAGGCAGCCTGTGATATGGTCAGCCCCGATTCCCCCACATCCAACTCACACTTTAAAACAGCTTCCTTGAATGCATCCAAGCTGGCACGGAAGACCACGTGTGAGCAAACAACTGCCGACTGTCCTCTTTCTAGACCTTCCACTCCCCTCCCCGCGTCACGATGCCATGAATGCCCACAGAGCCTCCAGGTCCAAACCGCAGCCAATCTCACCTCTCCCAGGCTGCTTCGGGGCTCTCTCTCCATAAAGATGCCCTCCCACCCTGCTGCTGTCCCCAGGAAACCGACATCATCCCTGTGAGGCCTCCTTTCCTCTCCTCCCACATATCCAGTCAGTCACCACACCTCCACACAGACCCCATGGTACATTCTGCCTGCTGTCCTCCAGTCCCGCCACCAGCTTCACCCTCTAGAAACTGCATCCAGTAGCACCCAAGCCTTTGCACTCTGCCCACCTGGGAGGTAAGGCAAGTTTCCCAAGGTTGCACCACAGGTATCTGCCCGGTCTCCCCTCAGAACCCTGACAGCACAAAAGCAGAAGACAGACCTTCAGGACTCTGCCTTGCTTTGCCTGCCTGCCTACCTCCACCCTCCAGGTCCAAGGGCCTCCTTAACAGAAGGCCTGGAGCACAGCTTGGCTGTTCTAAGTGAGGGAGCACTGAGAGGCCTCTTGCAGGAGCTCTAGATCAAGCTCATTCTGTTCTGGCTTCCCGGCTGGGTCCCGCTGAAGTAACTGCTCTGCTCCTGGTGAGTAAGCCAGAGTCTCTGTTTCGCTCCCCAAATCCATTTTACTTCTCCTGCTAGGTCCTTTTGTTAGCTCCCTGCCAAGCAACACTCCCCCTATAAGCTGCCACCTGCTCTACCTGTGAGTCTTCCTAAGGACTAGAAGGTAGTCCTCACCCTCCCAGGGCTTGGCTTCTGACACTGCCCACTTACCTGCACCATGCCCTGCCCACTCAGCTCACCTGCCCTGGCCCCTGCAGCCTGCCTGGCCTCAAGGCTGCAAAGTGATGAAACGGGATGGTTTAAATGACGGTCTGCCCTGCACCATCACCTGGCAGTTCTCTTATCTGTTTTTCACTTAAATTCGAGTGATTTTAAAAGGGTAGCTGTGCACTTTC
>PVJO010015415.1:0-45024 GCA_004026905.1 Hystrix cristata
CAGGCCCTTGTGCTTACAAGGCAAGCACTCTAATCACTGAGCTAAATCCCCAGCGCCCTCCCTCCCTATTTACAAAAGATTTGTTTCCATTTTTTCCTTCCATTTCTTATTTCTCTTGTCCTCTGTTCCATTCCCTCTCCCTTGTTCCCTTTCCCATTTGGACATTTTCTTCCCTTTCCCAATATAGTACATTTTAGTTGTAGTGACATTTAAAGACTGATTTTTCTGTGAGCTGAAAAATCACAAAACCAGGAGCTTGGTCGCAGACTTACAAATTTTTTTTTTTTAAGTTTTAGAAACTCATTTTCCCAATTTATGAATGGGTATTGCAATTATGGGGATATTTTAAATAACCAGTGGCTCCCCACTCAGCCTAAATGTAGGTGTAGTGGGAAAGGCTTATCAGGAATAACAAAAGATGCTCAGTTCACCCTGACAAGTTAGCTTGTTTTTGTTTTTGTGACATAAAAAAAGCACCCTGATGAGTAAACTACTCATTGGTTAATTATTCAAAAAAACATAAATTACGCTCTTCTCATTGGATAATGAATTCTTTTCTTATTAAGTATCTTTGGAAGCCATATTTGCTCTTTTGGTATTGGGAATTTGGCTTATATTTGGCTTTTGTTTGCTGACCTTTTATTATTAGGAAAAGATAGGAACTTGAGAAAACTTAAACACTGTCAAAAATAATATAACTGTTATTAAAGTCAATAATAACAACAGCATACTGGGCTAACAATTATTGAGTATTTCTTCTGGATGCCAGGCACTGTGCTCAGTACATTATAGGACCCACTAAGATCTTAGGGGAACATATGTTGCAGTTTGCCTGGGACAAGTTCATAATTGTAAAGGGGAACCCCTTTGACTCTCAAATGTGTCATGGTCTAGATGCTAAGTTGTATGGTCACCCTATTTGATACTTACGGCCACCCAGCTAGTTGTTCAGCCAGTCATTCCTACTACTAGGAGCTCGTTTTACACAGAACACTTCTCATGCCAACTATGTGGGGATCTAACCAACCAGTTCTTTCTAGACATCAACTGGGTACCCAATGATTCAATTTGGTTCTGACACTAACTACTCAATTCAGTTCTGCACTAACTAGTGCAGACCCTAGGGCTGAAAGCTCAATCCTGCAAACTTCCCTCACTTCAGATGACAATTACAAGTCTCCTTGTCTTTTTGCTACAAGTCAAAGGTTCCTAGCACCCCTTCTTCAGGTTTGATAATCTGCTAGAATGGCTCGCAGAACTCAGGAAAGTACTTTACTTATTATGACTTATTATTACAGAGGACAAAACTCAAGAATGGCAAATGGAAGAGACACATGGACCCACTGTGAGGAGGGACTTGGAGCTTCCTGGTGCGAGTTATACCACCCTCCAGCACCAACCCAGAGGCTCTTCAAGCCCCACAGATCAGGGAGCTTCAAGGAGGATCCCTTGCACAGCTTGACTGAACCATCACTACTGCTAGAGATTATGTCAAATTCTGAAAGTCAGGCATGGGCCTCAAAGTTCTACCCTTTCAATCACATGGTTGGTTCTGGTAGCTACTGGCTCCAACCCGAAGCTCTCAGGGGCCTCCAAGAGTCACCGCGTTGGCCTAAACCCAGGTGTGGTGGGAAGGGCTTATCAGGAATCACAGAAGATGGTCCTCTCACCCTGACTCCGGAAATTCCAAGGTTTTAGATGCTTGGACAAAGACCAAATACACATTTCTCACTATATCACAGGATCTCGGTCTTGTATTCACTCCTTCTTCTACTTCCCCATGGCTCCTTCATCCAGGCATGGTGCGAACACTCTCCATGCAGTCCTCAGCATCCTCAGGGTTCTGAAGCAATGGATTTGGACTCACCTCCAGGGACATGGCACACTGAGTGCTCTTACTCCACAGATCTGGAGGAAACGCTCAGCAGCCCTCCCAGGAGGGCTTCATGCACTAGGCAGCTTGCAAGTGGCTGTGACAGCAGCAATCCCAGGGGCAGACAGGAAAAGTCGGGCTTGACATTTAGGCCAGAAATTTAAAAGCTTCTATGGGTTATCTAAATTGCCAAAGGGGAGGGGGCTAGCATGTGCTGTTTAAAGGAAGACAGGCAACTCATTTCTGAATATACATGACTGTAGGCCAAAGACATGGAGCCAATTATAAAATAGATGAAATTCCACTGGTGTATTGCGGTAAGCAAACAGTTGGGAGGCTAAACCTGGAGCAGGGCATACTGGTCAGCGACAGTGTGTGGTTTCTAAATGACCAGCAGCCAGCCCATTTGGGGAGTTGCTCAGGGACCCAGGAGGGGTCTAGGCGGGGAGGTGGTGCGGGGGCGAGACTGAATCAGCCTCCCCGTGCCAACCTGTGGCAGGGATGCTCAGTCCATAGGAAAGTATCTGTGGAAAGGCTCCAGCTCTTACACCACTGCAGGGAACTTGCTGAGCTGAAGCTCAGAGATTGGACACACTGAAGGCCACCCAGCAAGCATTTCTGGACAGTCTGTCCCCTATGGATTAGCAGACATAATTTTCCAAACCAAATAAATTTTATGAGCTGCTGAGGGAAGATGCGCTGTCACAGGATGATGGCCTACTCGTGGGGTCCATGGGGGAATGAAGTCCCAGCTTTCTGGGGTTTTACAGAGGATGCCATAGGGCATTCCACCCTTGTTTTCCTTTAATTTCAACTTCTGTTGAAAAACCAAGACTGGATTTAGAGGCCACTGAGACCATATTCTTCTAAAAGATGAACTCTTATAAATCAGAAACGAGCCACCACGACAAAAGGCAAAGAGCATTTTACCTCGAAGTGAGTATTTTGCGAAATTGCTGTGGGGTGTGAGAAATGAAAGCTGGTGGGGAAAACCAGGAGAACCTCGAATGTGGTCAAGTGCTATATAAACTTCTAAGGTGATTACTGCTCACTACCTCACATAAATAATGGTAACTGGTCAGACTCCTCAGGAAGTGAAGACTTAGTGAATATGTGTTGTCACAGTGCTTAAAGAGGACAGAAAAAAGGACTTTAATTTTTAACCATAAAAATGTTTTGGCCTTTTAAACATTAAATGACTTAAACTATTTTCTTTCTAAATCTTACTTTAACGAAGTCCTGGACTATCAACTTTCACATAAAATGATATTAAAATATGCATTTTAATTTTTTGAAGAGTTATATATTAAAAATGAAAATACTCTACTAGGAACTAGTTCCTCTGAATTAACTGTAAGAACAACAGAGTTTTGAATTTGGTCGTTTTCCAAATGCAACAATATAATAGATACCCATTTGAAGATGGGGAAGAAAGACCCATTTTAAAAAGCCAGAAAGTTCAAAACAAAAATGCAATAAAACCTTGAGCATAAGAAATGTCTAAAATATATATGTAGAAAATACATCAGACATTACTCTAAAATCACAAAAATAAGGCTGAACAAATGGAAAGACAGATATGTTCTCGGATAGGTGGACAGAAAACCTTAAGATCATAAAGATACCAGCTCTTCCTAAATTAACCCATATCCTTAATGTGAATCTTCCCACCAAGAACATTAGGTGTCTTCCCTGGAGCCAGACAAATTGGTTTCAAAGTTTATTTGGGAGATAAAGCAAGCATTCACACACACACACACACACACCTCTCCCTTCCTCCACCCAAATCACCAAACTAAAAAAGAAGAGAAATGGAAGGGAAATTGTATTATTTTATACTACCACTAAAGCAAAATGGTACTAGATCATGAACATGTATGTTATAGGCTGAAGAACCAGAACAGAAACACCAAAACAGGACCAACTGCATGTAAAAATTGAGCCTATGATTAAGGGAACATTTTAGGTGCGCAGGGAGACCGTAGGGGTGGGGTAGGAGGGTTCGTGTGTCCTTACTCACACTCAAGATGGCTGAGATAGTCTATTACCTGAGAGTGGGAAAAACATTCAACAAATTTTCTCAACAAATTACCCTCTTCTTTCAACAAATTACCGCAAAATCGCGTTGTAAGACAAAACCTGCGTGACAGCCAGAATTTAACTCCTGACCATATACTAAATGATAATAAGGAATTAGTGTCAATTTTTAGATATAATAATGGTATTGTAGCTACTATTTTATTTATTTATTTTTTTAGTATTAGGGATTGAACCCAGGGTATTAACATTAAGCTACATCCCTAGCCCTCTCTTTTATGTTTCATTTTGAGACAGGGTCTTGCTAGGTTGTTGAGCTGCTTAGGCTGGGCTCGAAGGGGTGCACTTCCTGTCTTAGCCTCCCAGAGTGCCGTGATTACAGGCCTGTGCCACCATATCTGGCTATAGCTACCTTAGTAAAAATGTATCTTATAATAAAGAAGGGTCTATGTATGTAATGACTTTCCAATTTCTCTCTAAAAGCATTTAAATAATAAGGAATTAAAAAAAGGAAAAGAAATTTTTGAGAGAGTGTCTTACTAAGTCTCCAGGTTGCCCAGGCTAGGCTTGAACTTACGATTCTCCTGCCTCAGCCTCCCAGACTGTTGGGATTATAGGCTGTGCCACCATGCTCAGAGGAAGGATGTAAATCATATTAACACAATTTTTTTTTTTTTTTTGTGCCAGGGATTGAACTCAGGGCCTTGTGCTTGCTAGGCAAGCACTCTAACCACTGAGCTAAATCCCCAGCCCCAACACAACTTTTAAAAACTATAATATTTTTAACAAAGTTTAAGGCTCTTAAGTAGTAAATATCATTTTAAAAATTGTATTAATGATCATTACACGTTGTACACATGTATCAATTATCACACTGCAACCCATAAATTTAGTAAAATAGTTTTTGAATTTAAAAAAAAAATCACATCAACTTTCTACCTTGAATTTAAAAACGTGAGTGATTTTCATTGTTTTTAAGTAGAATCTGGCAATTAGCATAGAATTCCCATGAAGAAACAATGTTTTAAACACTGCAGAGGAGCAACTACTAACATTCTCTGAGTGGCATCCACGGAGCCCTGTGAAAAACTGAGACCTTCTCAGGGACTCTGTGGCCAAAACCATTTTCATAAATATACTTTGATGGCATTTACCTTTCATCCTCTCACTTGTAAGTGTACAGTCCAATCCTGCAGAGGCTACATGACGTCTGATGTTACTTCCCTGACACTCAATGAGAAATATGCTTGCATGTTTTTACTGTCTCAAAGAATTTTAAAGATGCATATATTTAGGATGTAAATATGCATATTTTCAGAGATTAAGTTTATTCTCCTTTTTTCTACTATGGTTTTACTAACATTGGTTATACTTGATATTATATATTAGTTCTGCATAAAAAAAATCAGTAATTTAAATTGGGCATGCCTGTTATTCCAGCTATTTGGGATGCTGAGGAGGGAGAATCACAAATTTGAGGCCAGCCTGGGTAACTTGGCAAGACTGCCTCAAACTAAAAACTAAACAAGTCTAAGGATATCTAGCTCAGTGGCAGAGCACTTGCTTAGCATGTGTGAGGCCCTGGGTTCAATCCCTAGTACTGCAACAAATAAACAAACAAACAAGCAAAATCAATATAAAAAACTCTTATACTTCCCCCTGCGCCTACATGGAAATATAGCAAGATACAAGTACTTTGCTGAGTTTTTCTGTAGTAACATTTTTTAAAACTTTTGAAAACTTTTCTAAATTAAACATTTTTATCTGAATTTTAGATAATTTTATTTTGTATATAAATATTTTATAAAGAGTCCACCAAAAAATGTATATAAACTTCAGGAGAAGAAACACTTGTATAAATATTTTAATACTGAATTTATTGAGATATCATGAGATTAAAGCAAGTTACCTTCAGCTTCTACAATTACAGGAGGTGCTCAAAGTGATGGCCATTAGCTTTTGGACTTTTATTAGGATGGCAAACTGCTGCTTGGGTAACCTTGGTCTAAGTATTCATTGAAACTGCTGCACATGTATGCTCAATCTCTTCTTGAAGGGCTGGTAGTATAGTGGTTTTCTGTGATATACAACATCTTTTAGGATCCCCCATAAACAAAAATCTGCAGGTGTTAAATCAGGAGAATGTGTACCTTATACAAGTTTTTCTTTCCCTGAAGTGTGTATACATTTTATTGGTAGACTCTGTATAAAACATTTTATTTATATAAGGTATATTTCATATCCATGTATTCTTTTTACCTGGGGGGGTGCTGGGGAACAAATTCAGAGCCTTTCACTTGCTAGGCAGGCGCTCTACCACTGAGCTAAATCCCCAACCCCTATATATTCTAACACATAGTTTAATTTTAGAATTTGCTGATATTTTATTCAAAAACTAAAATTTATTTACATTTTCTTAAATTTAAGAATGGACTGCTGGCTGTAAAAAGGAGAGTTAACACATTCACTTTCTCACACCACAGCTGTTAGTTGCACCAGGAAAAGATGCAACACACACATCAAAGGGTTCTCTGACGCATAGGACAGGGACATCTATTCCAGAGAAAGTGGCCTAAACCATAAACAAAAGCAGAAACAGGAGGAAAGCTGTCATTCCCTTGGCTTTACAGATATTAATAATTTACCATCTAGGTCTTAGACAACAGAATGTTTCAGACACTGTTATGGGACCAGTTAATGGCAGTGTCAATTTGAAGCCATTCAGAGTCTTAACAAAACAGAATTAAATGATTCAGAAGTAGATATGACCCATTAATATCTTGCCAAGAGAACTGTACTTATAGCAAAATCCCTAGGCCTGGCTGGCCTTGGTGTATGGCTTCTATTTCTCTGGTGTCACATGGGAGATTTTTTTGTGAAACACAGCCAGACCCCCAGGTGTAGAGGAATTTAAAGTGTTGAACTACCATGAGAACCTCGTGGTTTTTTCCTGTGACACCTGTGTGACGCTGGTGCTGACTGCAAAACCAACAGTGAGTAAAGCTGCTGCGTCGCAGGAAGATCAGGGACCTGCTGCCACTGTCCTTACCTGTATTACTCACCGCGACAGATTCACGTAACAACCTTTGACGAAGCAGTACAATTGCTGCTGATTGTACTGAACTGTTACCCTTAAGAAATTTAAACATTCTACACAGTAAAAAGTAAAGTACAGCCAGGTGTGGTGGTGCACACCCATAATCCCAGCATTTGGGAGGGTGAGGCAGGAGAATCGCTGAGAGTTCCAGGACAGCCTGGGCTACATAGTGAGTTCAAGGCCAGCCTGAACTACATAGTGAGACCCTGTCTCAAAAAAACAGTAAAGTACAAAGCACTTCTACTCCGCGACCCTAAACCATGGCTGTTTGCAGAAAAGCCCTCCTACCTGTGCAAGCTCTGAAAAGTTAAGGCTCACGGAAAGGTACTTGGAAGAATGACCAGCACACAAACAATAGTTATTCACACTTGACTATTTGGCACACATTTTCAAAAAAACTAGCAAAATGACCCAATCAGCTTAAGAAAAACAGATGACAGAATCTGTGGCCTGGGATCGATTTCACCTCTTAAACAGAAATTAGAATCCTGGAGAATCTGCGTCTTTCACCACGAGCTGATAGCTTCCCAGGAGTCAGATACTGCTAACAGATCGGTGGTGATGGTGATGACTATAAGCGTTCATGTTGTACAATAAGGTCTGTCAGTGTACAGAGATCTATATAACTCAAGGAACCAAGGCTTTCCCAACAAACCATGCACAGTGCTACAAAATCTTGCAAAAGATCCCAAACAGTGCATGACCAATGTGACAGAGTATGGAAAGTTCACTAACAGAATTTTAGATTCTACATTGTTACTAATCTTTTAAAAAAGTAACTATTTTCAAACTTTGGTTAGGCATCAAAGCAGAGAATCTACAACTACCTGAGATGGCTACTGCAATATTCCTGCCTTTGCCAACTATTTATATGTGTGGGGCTGGATTTTCTTTATATACTTCAGTCAAAACAACATGTCCCACCAGACCAAACACAGAAGTAGATATGAGAACCCAGTTGTCAAGCCACACAATGAAACCTTGAAATGTAAAAATAATACCACTCTTGCCAAACAATTTTTGGGGGTTTTTTAGAGACAGGATCTTGCTAGGTAGCCTAAACTGGCCTCAAACTCTCAATCCTCCTGCTTCAGCTTCCCAAGTGCTAGGATTATAAGCAGGAGACACCATACCCAGTTTACCAAACAGTTTTTTTTTTTTTTGGTCTTGGAAAATATCATGAATTTTTATAAAAAATATGCTGTGTTAACATATACTTCATTTTTTATGTAAGATTTTTTTTTTGTGGTGCTCAGGATCAGACCCAGGGTTTCTTGTATGGTAGTTAAGTGCCCTACCAGTGAGCTATAGTTATCCCCCAGCCCAGTATAAAACTTGTTTTAAATTTAAATATGACAAATATTGATAGGTATACTCCACATTTTTAAAAAGCTCTTTGGGATCCTCAGTAGTTTTTAAGAGCGAAGAGAGATACTGAGACCAAAACATTTGAAAACTGCTATCGTATTTGTATAACATTTCTAACACACCAAAATATTCTAAGAAAAGGTAAAATGAAGCTGGACAGCAGCATGAAAGGACATCACTTACAGCAAAAAGGCCTCATTGACAGCTTCGAAGAATGCAGGACAGAGGACTTCCTGAGGTTCGTGTCCATGGTAGGTGAGCAGGGCCTCCACCAGGGGTTCAAAATCAGGCAGAGTAACAAGTGGGACACACACTTGTGACAAGGACGCCACTTGTTCGGGAGCCATCCTATGCAAGAAATAAAATAAGAAATAATTACCCCAACCCGAGAGCCACATGTAATTAAAGACACATAAAATCTTCATGCTGAAAAGGTCAATGGCTGATTTTGGCCTGAGCACAGAACGACCCTAACACCATCTGCGAAGCCCTCTCCTGGTTAGTTCCCCGAGAGGAACCCTCTAGCTGCTCTTCCTGTTTCAGTGTCACTCACGATCAGGATTTTGTTTGGCATAACTATCTATAGATGCCTCCAACTGACCATGCTCCCAACAGAACTCCTGGATTCTTTTTCCATGTATCCTCCCCCCAGCACTCCCTAAACAAGGCTGGGGCCTGGTTCCTCCCTCTTTCTCCCACCCCTCCTCTGACCCAGTACCATGACTCACCTGATCTCTTCTCAACATCTCTACCACTACCTCTGACTTCTGGCCAGCACCACCTTCAGCTCGGCAGGTAGCGCCTTGTTTCCAGACCTTCTCCCTGCCTTTGCCCTCACTCCTGCTGCTTATCATCAGAACAGCTCCTGCAACTCTTACAAATCCACACTGCACTACCTGTCTACTCACAACTTTGCAAGGGTGTCCTGCTTCCCACCGAGAAAAAGCAAAGCCTTGTACTAGCCACCTCAGCCTTCTCCCATGGATCCCCTTGTTCCCCTGGCTTCCTCTCCTCCTTTACCTTTGTCCTTTCTGCCTCCAGCTGCTCCAAATCAGGCCCTGCTGTTCACTCTGCCTGGGACACATGGCTGGCACACCTGCTTTGTACAAGTCTCAGCTCCAATGTCGCTTTGTAAGCAAGGTCTTCCCTGACTATCCCCTATTAATGCACTGTCACATGTGGCAATCTAAATTTAAATGAGTTATATCAAAGTAAAATTAAGAATCCAGCACCCCAGTTGCCCAAGCCAAATTTCAGGTGTTTACCAGCTACGCAAGACCAATGGCAACTGTACCTGACAGCAAAAACCTACAGGGCATGCCCATTCTATGGAAGGCAGGCCTGTGAGTACCCACCAGCTGACCTGTAATGTGGCACTCATGCACTGCTCGGGGATGGTGTCCTCTGCTAGCACAGAAGCCTCCCGAGGACAGGTCCCTTCTTCACAGCCCTTTCCCTAGTACCCAGCAACTACTTATACATGTTGTATGCTCAAGAAACGTGTTATATGAATGACAAGAAATTAATAAAAAGAAAGTTCTGGCTATGCACTGTTAGATCTTTTTCTAGGTATTTTCATATATAATTATAATTATAGAAATGTAATTTCATGTTTTGTGAAATACCACTGACACCACAGTACAGAACACATAGCTGCCCCTCATTGTTTTAAACTTGGAGCCTATTTTTTAAAAGTATGTATGTTTTGTAATTTAACAATGGCAGTTCAGTAGTTTCCAATGTTTCAGTGTTAGGAATAGGGCTCCAGCTGCGGCCTCACACGTGCCTATCTGTGCCCATGTGGGAGTACTTGCATATTAAATTCCCTTCCCAATTTCCTTTTCTATTCATGCCAGGGATATTATTACCAATTTTTATTTCTTGCTGATTTGGCAGGCAAAAATTATTATACCAATGCTTTAATTTATATTTGTTGATAATTTGGGAGACTGAGTTAATTATTACCCACTTGTTTTCCTCCTCAGTGAGTTTATTTGTAAATTACTATGTGTTTGTCCTACTCACTTACTGACTATGCACTGGCTGCTCAGGATATTCGAGGCTCTGTCTGAGGTGTTCATGACATAGAAGCAAAGGTGACAAAAGTCCAGGGAGGGAGAGAAGCAGAGAAATGCTGGAGACTGTTTCATGCTAAAAAGCAGGGGACACAGGGGAAGGGAGTGCTGGGACTAGCTGAGAAGATGACATTTGAGCAGGGATCTGAGGGATCCATATGAGCAAACCGTGAACATTCCTAGGGAGAAAATGCTGTAAGCTGAGAAAAAGGAAATGCAAAGGTCCTGAGCATCCGAATAAGACAAGGTGGCCAAAGCAGAGACCGCAGCGAATGTGGGGAGAGATCAGAAAGGCTCTGGCAGACAGACTACTGAAGGGGGCACTGCATACTCTTTTACTTAGGTTTTACTTGTATCAAATTTACACATGCAACTTTTAAAGAGTCAAATGGGGAAATACAAAGAATTAAGCTGTGTTATATACATATACCAACTCCCCACAATGAATGTAATCATTATGCACTGCAAACATGTGCTAACAAAATTTAAAAAAAAATGTTGAGAGTTGAACGGCTCTTTGAAGCTTATGAAAAACAGGTGGTGCTCCCACTCTCATTTTCTGATCTCTGGAGATAACCACTTTCGACCCTAATTCATTTTTTGAGATGTTCAATGCAAACTACAATTCCAGTGGCAGGAATGCCCATCAGGTTATGGAGAAAAAAGAACTTGAGGACCCTGCTGGTGGGAATATAAATGAAGAGGCACAGCCACTTTGGAGAACAATCAGGAGCAGTCTGTTACCACATGTTTCTACAGGTTAGAGAGACTTAAACGGAACTGTTGGTAGAAGGTAGGCGCACTCTTGCTGTGTATTTGTACAGAAATGAATAAACAGTGGTTCGTTTACAGAATGGAATGTTACCTGGCAGTTAAAATGATGAACTAGGCCTACATTATCCAAATACATGAAGCTCAATTATATGACAATGAGCATGTGTGGTGGCACACACGGTTTAATTCCAGCACTTGGGAGGCTGAGGCAGAAGGAGTGTGAGTTCGAGGCCAGGCTGGGATACATAGTGAGTTCAAGGCAGGCCTAGACTACATACTGAGACCCTAGCTCAAGAGACCTTATCTCCAAAAACAAAACAAACAAAAATAATGAACGGAGAAAGCTAACCTGCAAAGAGATATTCATAGTACAACGTTACTTATATACTTTTAAGATACAACAGAACATTTACATGAAAGAAGTGCTCTAAAACATGACAGGAAGAATCTATACCAACTTTTTGGGTGTTCTAACCCCTGGGGAGAGGAAGAAAAAATGAGAAATGACAATTGAAACATTTCTTTAAGAAGATCAAATATAAATATTAATAAAATGTTAGCATTATAAAATTTGGGCAATGGGTACATAGATTTTCTACCTGTTATAACTGTTTTGTAATTAAACTTTTAAAAACTAAAATAGAATGTTACTTGGTAAAACACTGAAAATGTAAAGATAATATTCATAATAGGGAAGTTATTTCCTTCTCAAGTTCTTGCTTCCAAAAAAGCAAATGTAGATCATGAAAAATTAGTCAGCTTTAACTGCTTAAAATTTATTCCCCTCTATTTTTCTTTATATTTTAAATATTTTTTGTATTCTTCCTGTTATTTAATTACATTGGTCTCTTTAGAATTATTCATTTTATCACTCAGATCAATTGAACAATTTACCTCTCAGACATATTCAACTGAAGAATTTCTCTCTGCATAGTTGTACTAAGACATATTAAAAGCCAAACATCAAAACATCTTATTAGTTGACAGGAAATTGTTCTGATATATATAGTCAAAGGGAATTTAAAAGCATTGTTTCCAAATTGATTGTGCCACACAAATTCAACCAAATATGAATCCAACATACCATGAGGAACTGCTCTCACGTAGTACACTTTGCTTCAGACATTTATTCCAATGGAATTCCATGTTTAGGGGCCACATACCAAGAGGGGAACAGACTCTAAGTTGGGACCATTATGGTTAATGTGAACATGTCAGCAATTAAAGGTTATTGTTATACACAGCTCACAAATCGGAATGAATGGCAGAACCAGACAAAACTATGAGCCCAAATGCATTTCTGAACTGCTATCTTCTCCTGTCCAAGGTGACAGGATCTACTGAACAACTGGTCCCTGAGGGTCACATTCTTCAACTGATACAATTGAACACTCCGTTTTGCCCTATGGGTCAAATTCCTGGAGAGAGAAATGTGGAGTTTTGGTATTGGAGATGCTACCTTTCAACCAGCAATTGGTTATTTGGAATTGCTGATAACCATCTGTGTCCAAACTCTTTTGACCACTATCAGGAGGTCTGCTGAATGATACACTCTTTGTAGCTGAAAACTTTCTTTTTGCACCATACTGCACCTCATAATTATTTGTTAAAGATGCTTATTTCTAAAAAAAAAAAAAATTATGGACAAATTCCATGGCACAGGGCAAAGTCTGTAAATGATGCCCATGTCAGTATCTCAGCTGGCAACAGCTGCAAGGGTAAAATAGTAAGTAACTTGGTTAGTAATTTATGTTATTACGAGTAAAAGCAAATCTATGATATAATTAGTACAATTTCTAATTGAATTTACTAAGACTGTGCACTGCCTGTGCTGGCAGAATATTCCCTGCATGCTGACACATCTGATATAATCCTAATTTGCTCTATTGAATGATGTTTACAATAGTTTTTTCTTCTTTTTTTCAAAGAATTTTAGAATTCACCAAGATACAACGTTTTTGGGTACTTTTCTGAATGTTTTGAGCCAAGGCATGGTTTTCAGGGAAATTCGATTTCTTCTACTGAGTCCACTTACACTTATCAGAAGATCTAATTTAAAAGCAACCTGATGCCCAACACACTTTTTGAGTCTTTTTGTGGACTTTTAAAGTCTCATTTTTTAAAAGCTAAAACCAAGAAGTTCTGTTTGCCATCTATAAAAGAATTTGGACCCTGAAAAGCCTGTGTAAGACTCAAAACTCTAACCTTCACAGCTCTCTAGTGAATTATAAAGTCAACCAACCCTGCCCTCCTATCTTAAGGAGTAACTGAGTTCATGAAATCAGGCCAACAGGCACTGTGATGATATCTCAAAGACAGCTGCCAAATATGCCGGAGTCTTTACAGTTGCTGTCATTAGTAATAGCAATTAAATATACATCCTAATACTCTGTTAACATTCTTTTATATATCTGAAGTTATCTATAAATTTTTAAGATTTACAAATTTTTTTTTAAATTTTAAACCAAGAACATGTATTGGTACATTCTTCATACAATGGTCTCATTCACTACAATTATTCTGTACCTATACATGATGTACCTTGGTTCTTCCCCCTCTCCCCCGCCCCTCTCCTCTGCTCCCTCTCTCCCTATTTACAGCAGGTTCATTCATCATTTTCCATATTTTCCCTTTCCCCTCTCTTTCCCCTGTTGCCTTTCTGCTTTTCCCCTTCTTTCCTTCTAGTACGCCTTTCCTCTGCACACCATCTTCCTTTTACATAATATCTATTACACCTCTTTGTCCTTATTTACAGTTATGATTTCTCATATCAGAGAAACAATTCGATGTGTGCTCATGAATGTCTGATTTATTTCATTTAAGAGTATGTTCTCAAGGAACATCCATTTATATATGAGTGACTCTAGTTTGTACAAATTTTAAAAGTTTAATCAGAATACAACATAATGGGCACACTACTTTCTGGTGTATGCTTAAATCTAGGATACTCCCCCACTCTGAAGAGTGAGGCAGAAAGACCATGTGTTCAATCCCCAATGTGGGCAATCATGAGACCTTGTCCCAAAACAAAAATGAAAAAGGGGCTGGGAATGTAGCTCAGTACGAAGGCCCTGGGTTCAATACCCAGGACCATAAAGGAAAAACAACAACAGCCAACAGTAAAAAACCAGGAAGATATTCCCATCTATTTATGAAGCTGAGATTTATCATTCCTTTCCTTTCCTATTGTGACTTCAAAAGCTCAAGCAGCCAAAAGCCTCCAAATTTAAAAACCACGTGAACAATGCTACGTTGTTGCCCCTGCTCCCTAGAAGGCATTCGTGGTTTTTTTTTTTTTAACTTTTTTGCTATATAAGTGTTTAAAATTAATTTTTAAAAATTCAAAAACCTCATAAAAATACAGAAATTGATCAAGGAACTACCACCACCACCAACAAAAAGAACAAACAAATCTGGGAATCGATCTAGTTTTTTTTTTCCTGTACATTATTTTCAGGGCCTGATAAATGGTCTAGCATGGTGTTTTAAGTAAAGACTCACCTGCCCCCAAGTAAAATCAACAATTCACTGGCAGAATGTTTAAGTGCAATCCAGTTCTCCACTACAAACCATCGGGAAGGAGTGACGTTCTAGACTTGCTGAGCGCTGTCCGTTTATTGTGTAGTCCTGCAGTTTGCTACGACAGCTGGGAAGCTACAGTGTAACCTCACAGGAAGGACGTTTCCAGTAGTATATATTATGGTCAGGCCTTCTGCAGCTGAATTCCTATGCAGAAATCACTTGGCGTGCTGCTCTGGCAAAGCCAGGACCTAATGCCTGGAGTTGCTGCAGTTTGAAAGTGCTGTGTAACTTCCCCTTGAGGCTGGCTCTCCAGGCCCTGGCAGGCTTTGGGCCAGAAGAGGAGCCACAGAGGCCAGCAGCATCTCAAGGCCCTTCAGCAGGTTATCACTGGCCTGTCTGCATTTTACTAGACACAGACACTACCTCAGTTTATAGAGACTTCGACATTGTTCAGGGAAGTTATTCATCTTGAACCTTTTTCAGCTTAGCTGGGAGATAAATCTCAACCCATGAGCTTCAGTACAACTTGATCAATGTCCTCAGTACCACAGTCATCTATCTTTCCTACTGATAACTAGCTGGTCTCTAACTCTTGCATTCTCTCTTTTCAGACACTTAAGAGACAAGTTGCACTTTTTAGAAGTCGTTCAGGGAGCAAGACTGATGAGCCACGGCTGCAGGGCAAGATCCCCCCATGCGCTTTTTCCTTTCTGACGCCGGGTGAGTGACAAGCACATCTTTTAATTTCACAGACATCCATACAGCCCCGACTGTAGGCAAAACATTCTGCTAGGTTTGTGTAAAACATACACATGAGAAGACATCCACTATCACCCACAAGCACATGCACACAACTCTCTCCCTCCTATCCCCCAGGAAGCTCATACATCCCAAAACTTTAAGGTATTCACAACTTGAGTTAAATGTCTTTGTGCTAATATCTTTGAAAACGGACTCAAAACCATGTTGACTGGGCTTGTGCACGTCAGTGCTCCATGCGTGAGGCTCTGGGTTCAGTTCCCAGCTCCTCCCTAAGACTTCTTCAAACCATGTTAATTAGTTTCAGATCTAAAATCACCTGGTGGAGAGTCAGAAAAAGATGGCAGAGCTTGTAAAAGGCAAATGTTGCTGAAGGGACTTCTGCCACTTAGGAAAGTAGTAAAGAACAAGAATTTTAGAAAAAGTGAATATATGAGGAGAAAAAATATTGCCCATAATAAGAACAGATCAGTACATGTGGTTCAATAACAAATTATCTTTATGAGAACTTTACTATTTATCATCGAAAAAGTACTACAGTAATTAACACATTATAAGAATTCAATAATAAAAAAAAACCTTTAACCAGAATCCTATCATGTCACCTTCACATATTCAGACTGTTACTAAGGATTGCTATCTCAAGCCAAAACTTCTGCACTGCAAAAGAAAGTAACAATGTAAAGAGAACCTATGGTATGAGAAAAAAATTTCTGCTAGCTACTCCTCTGACAGAGGACTAACATTTAGGACATATAAAGAAGTAAAAAAAAAATCAGAACTCTCAAAACAAACACCCATCAAAAACTAGCCCACTGAGATGAATAGACACTTCTCAGAAGTACAAATGGCTACTAAGTACATGAAAAGATACAACACTGACAGCCATCAGAGAAGTGTAAATTAAAACAACACTATGATTCCATCTCACTCCAGAAGGAAGGGCTACAATCAAGAAATCAAGCAATAGCAAACGCTGGAGAGGCTGTGGGGAAAGGAATCCTTCTGCATTGTGGTGGGAATGTAAACAGGCACAACCACTAAGGAAACCAGTAGAGAGATACCTCGAAAAACTAAAAATAGAAATTTTATTCAACTGAGCTAGTCTCTGTCTAGGTATCTTCCCAAAAAAGAGTTAAAAGACATCATATTACAGTGCCACATGCAAACCCATGATTACAACAACAGATTCATAACAGCTAAATCTTGGAACAGCTTATCGACAGATGAACTGATACACAATACATGGTATTTATACATAATGGAATACCACTCTGCCATAAAGGATAAATTTGGATTATTTGTAGGAAAATGGACACACCTTGAGACCATGTCAAGTGAAATAAATCAGACACACAAACTTAAATGTCATGTAACTTATGTTATGATAAACCCAAAGTTTAAAGAACAAAACAAAACGTAGACAATAGGAAACAGAGAGATAGATCTTTTGCAAATAGGAAGGGGATTCAGGGATGGGAGGGGTTGGAGGGAGGAAGAGGATAAAAAGAATTTAGACATGTTAAGTACATGTACTTTTTACAATGAATGTAAACATCGTGTACTCCAAGTATATACTAATAAAAAATAAACACACACACACAAAAAAAGTAGACAGCTTTCCTCCAACTTTTGCATACAGAAGAATCATCTGTAAGGAGGGTAATAATCAGACGCCTCCACTCCTCACCTCTGCTGATTTGGAGGACCATACTTTTGGCAGTACTGATGTAAAAAACTGGACAGATCCTGAAGGTTAAAAAGTAAGACCAAAAACACAAGGCCCTGAGTTCGATCCCCGGCACCAACCAAAAAAAAAGTAAGACCAACAAGGAACAGCAATTTGCATAATCTAGGCAAGAGAAAATAAGATGGAAACAGAACGTAAGAGACTGAAGCACATGATTAAGTGAGCATGCTAATATACTACTATTCGCTTTAGGCTCCTGACTCCCAGAAATTATGGGAAGATTTTTATAATCAAATATATAACTGTAAAAACAAGGGGAGGGGCTTCTGGTAACCCACAAATTATAAGCAAAGCCTGAAACTGTATGTAGATGGGATTTTTTTTCAAGGAAACTACCACAGTCCCCAAAGCTTACAAGAGATACTGTAAAAGGTAAGGGGTGCCTGGTGCAGACTCAAGGAGGAGGCACATACCTGGCACCAGTAAGACACTCCGTTGGGCTACTGCAATAATAGCAGGAGCCGGCCAGGCCTTCATAAACTCTCCTTCCTATCCACTGTTCCCATGCAAGAGATATCAGCAGAGCAGTGTCCTGTTCCCAACAGGAAGGAGGAAGGCAAAGCAAGCACCAACACCCTGTTTTGAAGCCCAGAACACAATTTATTGGCAACCCCAAATAACACCACATCCTACCTCTATCAGAGGTAACCTGTAACAAATGCTCAGGGAGGATCACAAATTCCATGAAGACCAAATTATTCTCCAAAGTGCTTGTGTCTACCTATCTATGCCCCCAACAGCAATGTCCTGGAGTTCTCCATTACCTGATGGATGTCTCACCAATGTCACAGTTTATACTTTCCTGAAAATGAAGGATCTTGAGGAATATTTTTTCTAGTGGACAGTTTAAATTGTTCATTTTATTTTCTTTTCCTAATTTAATAAGTCACCACTCAAGGGTATTCACAATGTGTGTGTGTGCATTTTACTTTTTTTATTAGTATATGTTTGTAATACATAATAAGGACATTTACCTCAGGGAACTGAGATTGTTGCCAAATTTATCATCTTATCATTTTTAAAGTATACAGCACAGCAATATTAAACATATGCCTTCGTTGTGCAACAGATCTCTACAATTTTCCTATTTTACAAAACTGAAACTCTACACTCAGAGAAGAGCTCCCCTTCTTCTCTTCCTCTTAGCTGCTGGCAACCCCTGCTCTGTTTTCTAAGGGACTACTTTTGATACTTCACACAAGTGGAAACAAGCAGCAGCATTTGTCTCTTTGGATGACTTGTTATATGACAAGCTCTCATTTTTCAGGGATAAATAATATTCAACTGTGTCTACATATCATGTTTCCTTTCTGAATTCATCCACTGATGGGCATATAGGTTGCTTCCACCTGTTCGTTCATGCAAATAACGACGGGTGTGGAAGTATCTTTGGAGGTCCTGTTTTCAATTCTTTTGGATATATACACAGAATTGGGACTGCCAGATTATACAGTAATTCTTTTTTTAATTTTTAAAGGAAGCTCTACATTCTTTTCGGTGAACAATGAACAATGGTTTCAATTTCTCCACATTCTCATCAACATTTATTTCTCTTTCCCCTTCCCTTCCTTTCTCCCTTAGTAGAAGCCACCCTAATGGATATGAAGTGACATGTTTTGATGGTTCTGATTTGCATTTCCCTGACGATCCGTGATACTGAGCATCTGTGTATATGTTTGTTAGTCATATGTACATATTCTTTAAAAAAATCCATTCAAATTCTTTGTCTATTTTTTTAATCAGATTTTTGCCATTGTTGAGTTATAGGAGTCCTTTGTACTTTCTACTCACAGAGATGGTCTGCAAATACTTTTCCATTTCTATAGGCTTTCACTCAATCTGGGAAGTATTTCCTTAGCGCTATACTTTTAAATTTTACATAGTCCCACTTCTCTATTCTTACTTTTCTTACCCATATTTCTCATATCACATTCAGGAAATCACTGCCAAATGCAGTTACATAGCTTTGCCCCTGTATCCTTTAGTCTGGGTTTTTACGGTCTTTAATTTTTGTACATGGTATAAGGCAAGGGTCTAACTCCATTCTTTTGCATGTGGAAATACATTTTCCCAGCATTATTTATTGAGGAAAGTATCTTCTTCTCAATTTGCAGCTATGGTATCCTTGTCAAAGATCATTCTGTCTTACCTATGAAGGTTTGTTGCTGGTTCTCTATTCTGCGATGTGTCTGTCTTTACGCCAGCTCCATAATGTTTTGATTACTGTAACTTTGTGTAAGTTTTTTTCCTGAAAGGCAGTGTGAGGTCACCATCTTTGTTTTTCTTCCTCAAGACTGTTTTGTCTATCTGGGATACTTGATTCTATATGAATTTTAAGACTTTTTTCTTTCCTACAAAAAAATATCATCAGAATCTGATAGAAATTACACTGAATCTACAGATGGCTTTAGGTATTATGTACATCTACAAATACTCAATCTCCATGCATGAACAGAGGATGTCTACTTATTTGTGTGTTCTTTAATCTCTTTCAGTAATGTTTGGTTGCTTGCAGCATGGAAGACTTTTGCTTCCCTGGATAAGTTTATTCCTAAATATTTTTATACTATTTTTTGTAGCAAGTGGAAATACATTTTAAAATTTTCTTTTGGGATTGTTCACTGTTAGTGTACAAACACAGCTGGTGCTTGTGCAATTATTTTGTACCCTCTAAGTTTGCTGTATTAGTTTATAAGTCCTGACAGCTGTGTGTATTTGTGTGTGTATATAAGTACCATTTTAGGGTGTTCTACAGATAAAATCATATTATCTGTGAATGGAGACAATGTGATGTCTTCCTTTTCAATTTGAACATCTTTTACCTTTTTTTCTTGCTTAACTGCTCCAACAAGGACTTCTAGTACTACAGTAAACACAAGTCTTAAGAGAAGATAAAGACATCCTTACCTTGCTCCTGACCTTACAGAGAAAAATCTGTTTTCCAACATCCAACAAGATGCTAACTGTGGGTTTTTCAAATATGGCATTTATTATGTAGAAATAGTTGCCTTTCTGTTTTTAGGTAATTGCCTTGATTCCTAATTTGTTGAGTATTTTGTTACAAATGGGAATTGAAGTTTAATAAATTCTTTTTTGGCATTAATTTAAAAGTTTATGTAGTTTTTATTCATTCTATTGATGCCATGCATTACACCAACTGGTTTTTTGCATGTTCTACCAACTTTGCATTCCAGGAACAAATTTCACTTGTGCATGTATAATCCTTATACTGTGTTCTTGAATTATTTTTTTGTCAAGTATTTTGTCAAGAATTTTTGCATCAAAATTCATCGAGGATATTCATCTTTTATTTTCCTGTAGTAACTTAGCTTGATTTTGGTATCAGGGTAATGCTGGCCTCATAAATTAAGTTTGAAAGTGTTCCTGCTTCTTCAGTTTGTTGGGTGAGTTTGAGGAGGATTGGCGTTTGCTTCCTATATTTGGGTGCTGTGTCATTAAGTGCCCATATAACTGTTATATCTTCCTAGTGAACTCCCTTTTATCTTCGTTATAAGGTTCATCTTTGTCTCTTATGACAGTTGCCCACATGTAGCTACTCCTGCTCTTTTGAGTACTACTTATATATCTTTTTCCATCCTTTTATTTTCAGATTATGTATGTCTTTATATCTAAAGTGAGCCTTCTACAGATAATGTATGGTTAGATCTCATTTTATTATCTATTTAGGCACTGTAATTTTTTTGAATGAGGTTAATTCACATTTGAAGTATTTAGTAACAGAGAAAAGCTTACTACTGCTATTTTGTCAAGACTTTCGCATGACTTGTCATTATTTTGTTCTTTTGTTTTAATGATTTTTCTCTTCCTCCTCTTCCCTCTCTCTCACAGTAACATACTTTGATTGCTTCCCATTTTCCTTTGTGCACCTTCCAACCTTTTCAAAGTATTTTCTTTGTTGTTAACATAAGGTTTACAGAAAACATCCTAGCATTATAGCAATCTATTTTAAAATGATAACACATTAACTTCAGTTACAAAAAAATTCTACTCATTTACATCTCTTCCCCACTTTGTTTTCAGTGTCACAAATTACAACTTCCTTTCCCACTCCTTCTGGGACTCCTATTTCCCATTATGTGTATATTGTTCCACTTGAAGTTGTTCCATAAGTACTTTAGGTTTTCATTTTTCTTAATTATTTTTTGTGTTCCTCTGACTTGATTTTTTAAAATTTTTCTTTTATGAAAAAATAAAACATTTTCATAACCAAATAGAGAAAAACAATAATAATTACACTGTGTATCATTATCTTCAAAGTAGTTACTCAGTACAAGACATAAACAAAAAAATTCTTACAAAAAAGAAACACATAATACAAACTTTCTTTTCAAAAAACTAAGATAAACCTTTAATATAAATGAAACAAATTAGGATGTATATTGAATTATTTTTAAAATGGACTACATGAGAAAGTATTTGAATTTCTTCCTACTTCCTATTTATCTTTCTTCTATTTTGCTTTTTATCTGTACACACACACACACACACACACATACACACACACGAGAAATCATGCAATATTTGAGCTTATGTGCCTAACTTATTTCAGTTACCATTATATTCTCAAGTTGCAGCCATTTCTCTATGAATGCCTTAAGTTTATATTTCTTTATGGCAGCGTAGTATTCCAATGTGAATAAGTCCCACATTTTTCTTATTATTCATCTGTTGAAGGACATAACACGCTGTTTCTAAGAACTAGCTATTACAAATTGTGCTGCTATCAACAGGGGTATGCATGCATCCCTGAGGTGATGATTTTAATTCTTTTGGGGGGATACCTCAGTGGAGGACAGCTGGGTCAAATGGAATTTCTACTTTTAGATTTTGAGGGATTGCCACACAGATATACATAGTGGTACTAATTTACATTCCCATCAACAGTGTAGAAGGGTTCTTTTCTCCCCACATTCTTGCCAGCATTTTTTATTACTAGATTTTTTGATGATAGTCATTCTCTCTGGGATAAGACGGTATCTCAGTGTAGTTTCAATTTGCATTTTTCTGAGGGCCAGCAATATGAGCATTTTTTCATGTAATTACTGGCCATTTGTACGTCTTCTGAGAAGTATCTATTCATTTCAGTTCCCATTTTTGGATTGGGTCTTTTATTCGGGGGGGGGGTCTTTTTTTTTGAGTTCTTTATATATTCTTGATCTTAGTCCTCTGTCCCTGGAACAACTGGCAAATTTTTTCTCCATTCTGTAGGTTGTCTCTTCATTCTGTTGGTTGTTTCCTTTGCTGTGCAGAAGCTTTTTAATCTGATATGATCTCACTTGTTGATTCTTGGTATTATATCTTGTGCCACTGGGATTCTGTTCACAAAGTCCTTGTCTATGCCCATCCTTTCAAGGGTTGTACGTATTTTATCTTCCAACAGATTATGTTTGTGTTTTAAGATTTAGATTTTTGATCCATTTTGATTTTAATTTAGTACATGGTGATATATATAGGTTTAGACTCAATCTTCTGCATATGGATATCCAGTTTTTCCAGCACCACTTATTAAAGAGGCTGTCTTTCTTCCAGTGTATGTTCTGGCTCCTTTGTTAAAGATCAAGTAACTGTTTGTGCCTGGGGTTGTTTCTGTTTCTTCTATTCTGTCCCACTAATCCATGTGCCTGTTTTTCCACCAGTACCATGCTGCTTTAATCACTGTAGCTTTATAGTATAGCTCCAAGTCTGAGAGTGTGATGCCACTCACTTTGCTTTTGTTGCCCAGGACTGCTTTTGCTACTCTGGTCTCTATGGATTCCATACAAATTTCAGGATTGTTTTCTCTAGCTCTGTTGAGAAATGATGTTGGTACTTTGATTTGGATTGCATTAAATCTGTGCATCGGTTTTGGAAGTACAGCCTTTTTGATTACATTAGTTCTGCCTATCCACGAACTGGGGCTATTTTTCCATTTTCTGATGCCCTCCTCGATTTTTCAGTCTGATATAATTTTTATTATAAAGGTCTTTCCCTTAGCTTAAGTATTTAATTTTTTTGATACTGTGAATGGTATTGTTTTCCTAATTGCTTTTTCAATGAGCTCATTATTATCATATATGAATGCTATTGACTTTTGTGTGTCTACTTTGTGTCTTGGTACACTGCTGAATTTGGTCATCAATTGTAGGAGTCTTTTGGGTCTTGTAAGTAAATGATCCAGTCATCTGCAAGTAATATTTTGACTTGGTCCTTCCCTTTTATTTCCTTCTCTTGCTTGACTGCTCTGGCTGATGTTTCAAGGACTATGTTGAACAGGAGTGGTGACAGTGGAAATTCTTGATTTTATTTTTTTAAATTAATTTTATTGGTACATTTTAGATATACATGACAACAATCATCATAGGGAATTTGTACCTATACATTATATATCTTGATTCTTCTTTTTTTCCTGCCTCAGCCTCCCAGAGTGCTGGGATTAAAGGCATGCACCATCATTCCTGGCTCAAACTACGGTATTCTTCAGTATCAGTTTTCCTGATTTCAATTAGTTGCTTAATCTATGTTCTCTTGTAGTGATATTCTTTAAAATAATTATTTTGAATCGTTTGTCAGGTAATTAATAGATCTGTTGCTTTGGGGCCACTTTTGGAGATTTATTTTAATCGCTTGATTAGGTCATGACTTGCTTTTTCTTTCTCTGTGTTATTTTTGTGGTTTCATGCATTATGAAAAAAGAAAAGAAAAACCTAATCACCTCTCCTAATCTTCCAGATTGGATCTATACAAAGGAAGACCTTCACCAATCACCCCATCTAGAGCCTCCAGGAACCCCTTGAGCTTTTTCCAACAATGTGTCTTTTCTGGGCTTATGAATGTAATTTTTCAATGGAGAGCTTCATCAATCTTCTTGCTCCCTCTCGTGTCTGTCTGGGGTACCATAGGTTCTCTGGCACTGCAACAGGCTGCCAAGTTCTCCTGTTCGTCATGGCCCCAGGCATCCAAACTATGCCGGTCTCCTGACCATACTGCATGTCACACAGGAGGGAACCAATCCCTCCCAGGACAGCCAGAGTGCTGGACACATGTCCCACTCTTCTCTTCCTCCCCAGCAAGAGCCACAAGCTTTGTACTTTCTCCTGAGTCTACAAGCAGTGCGAGCCCTACTCCACAGCACTGGCAGGTCTCTGCGCTACAGCAAACCACTGGGCTTTCTTGTGTACTCCGTGGCCCTCAGGCATTCGAAGTATACTGGCTTCCCATGGGAGCTCTGTCTGAAAAGCTGATAGGTTGGATGCATATTCTCCTCTTCTCTTTCCCTCCCAAGGGAGAAATAAGCTGGGCTTTTCCTTCCAATCTTGTCAAGCTGTGCCAAGTTATCACTGTTGGTATGAAACAGCTTTTCTTAACCAGTTCAATGTAGCCATTTTTGACTGTGAGCTTTTCTGCAGTATGGCAACTTCTTAATTGGTTTCTAGAGTTTTCACGGAGGATTTTTTGGCCATGTATTGTTGTTAAGCTGATGTCCGTGTGTGGGCACAAGATCTATGGTTTCTTTTCTGCCATTTTTCTGAAGTCACTCCTGAATAATTTCTTTAATGTTTACTATTCATTCAGTTTTCTTCATTCATTCACTCATTCATTCATTCATTCATTTATGGTGCCAGGGATCAAACTCAGGGCCTTGTGCTTGTGAGGCAAGCACTCTAACCACTAAGCTAAATCCCCAGCCCAGTTTTCCTCTTTCAGTTATGACTGCTTATTATGTTCCTTGTCCATTTCCGTGTTAGAGTGTTTGCCTCTTCCTGACTGATTTGCAGGAGGCATTTCTATATTTTGGATACTAATCTTTTTGTCAGTTTTTTTGGGGGAGGGTTAAAAGGAAGTCTTTATTGACAAAGGTCATTTAAATTCTTGTAAATTCATTTAAATATTAAATAGGCTAAGATGGTTCTGAGCTGTAATTCAACATTTCATTTCAGTTTAGTCCTTTTCAATGAACTTGCTTGAACTTGTTCATATTTTAATAGACGCCATGAATCATCAGGTGCTTAGATAAATGTAGCTAACTGTATCAGAAAATGAAAATTTATATATGTTTTGTCATTAGGTGTGAGTAAAAAAAATCAAATGAAGGATATGATAAAGGTTGGTTTAGAAATCACTTATCATTGGCCATTACACCTTTTTCTAGAACAATTTACGGAAATTATACAAGGCACCTTTGTCAAACATTAATACATATTTAGTGATGTTTTTTAGATGAAACAGTATTTCAGTTGTAAAAACCATGTCTGGCTACAAAAAGAATCAGAAACCTTACTGAAATTTAATCTGATTTACAAATGTCCTAAGAATTCTTAGGCACACAATATTTCTGGTTGAAAAACACTAATTTTAAAAGTTTGGTACTGTTTCTGTGGTACATGTACATGTATTAACTGGTCTCTTTATAGGAAACTCAACTAAAAATTGATCATATTAAGCACTCTACAATTAAGGCAAAAGCTAATCACCTTCAGACAAAAACTGTGTATACTTCCAAGTATCAAAGATATCATTTAGTGGTTAACTGCCCAGTATAAAATACTAAACAAAATACATTTACTGGATGGTTTTTCACTTGCAACCACCCTGTTATCCAAAATAAGGATTTCCGATACACAGAACCTGCAGTGCAATTTACTTAGTGCAGACTGTTCCATCCCCCATTACCTACTAATGTTCTCCCGCACACCCCACGCACCCACCACAGTACCATATTATTACAGACAGTAAGTACCTGGGATTTATGCTTCAGATCAAGACATCATTTGAGTAATTTCAAATGATGTACAGCTCCTCATGTGAAAAAGATCTGTCAGTTTCATAGGTTGCAAACAACTTGCTAAGTCTGTGACAGGTCATTTCTAGTTGTTAATAGTTTTGTGACGATTTTAGTGATTTTATTCTCAGCTGATTTTTCAAAAGTATCCACTCCATATTTTGGGAGTCTGGTGTACAGAGTACATATACATTGCATCTTATCAATTTTTAAGTTTATTTAAAAACATTTTAACTCAGTTATTCAAAAGATCCATTACTTCACATTCGCCCCACAGATAAATCAAAGTCTTTACTTGACAAATAAATTTGTCTAAGCATTCTTCAAGCCCCCTAGAGATTCTGATTTTTATGTATATATCAATACCACAAAATTTACCTATTTCACATGTGCTATCAATGATATTTATTATAAGTTCAAAACCATCACCATCACCTAGTTTTAGAACACTTTCATAACCTTACAAACAATTTCTTGTATTCATTTGCAGAAAATCTGTGTTCCTACCCCCAGATGCAGATGACAACTAATTCTGTGTCCATCTCTACATTAGCCTATTCTGAACATTTCATCCAAATACAATCGTTACAATATGTAGCCTTTGTGAATGGCTTCTTTTACTTATCACATTTCTGAGGTGCACCCATGTTGCAGCAGGGATCAGTTCCTTCTTATTGAGGATTAATGTTCTATTTTAAGGACATTCCGTATTTTGATTTCTCTTTGAGTTGATGGGTATTTGGGATGCTTGCACTTTTTGCCCATTATGAATAATGCTATAAATATTAACATACAAACATTAGTGTGTTTATTAACTATATATACATTTTTGTGAAATGTATATTTTAATATTTTACCTATTTCTAACTTGGTTAATTTGTCTTCCTAGCACAGAGTTCTTCATATATTCTAGATATGAGTCTTTCATCAAGCACATGATTTGAAAATATCTTCTCATAGTCTGTAACTTTGTCTTTTCTTTTTTTTGGGAGGAGGGAGTCCTGGAGACTGAACTCAGGGCCTTGCACTTGCTAGGCAAGTGCTCTACCACTGAGCTAAATCCCCAACCCCATGTCTTCATTTTTTAAATGATGGTAAGAGACTTTTAAAAATTTATTTATCCATTTGCTTGCTGATTGCCCTTTGGATTACTTCTAGGTTTGAGCTACTATAAATAAAGCAACCCTGAACCTTCATGTACAAGTATTAGTGAATACTTAAATTTTTATTTGTTATGAGTAAATACTCAATAGAGAAACTGGTGAGTTGCATGGCAAGTATTTAACTCTACAAAGAACTGCCACATTGTTTACCAAAGTGGTTGTATCATCTCATATTCTCATAAGCAGTGAGTAAGGAATTCACATCTTTTTCAAAATACACTAATGTGTTTCAAATTTTAGTCATTTGAAACAATATGTAGAGTGGTATCACATTTGATTTTTTTCTTCTTTAATTCCTTACTCTGGTAAAACATAATAGTTACATAGCCATTCGTAAGTGATAACAACGTGCTGACATTAAATACATTCATTCGTTGTCTTCTCATTACTATGTGTACTCAAAAGTTTTAATCATCCCTAATATAAACACTGAACACATTTCTAAAACTCCACTTTTTTCTCCCCTTTTCAACCCCTAGTAACCTCTATTCTGCTTTCTGTCTGTATGAATTTGCCTATCCTAAAACTTAAACATTAAATGTTTAAATTAAAATGTTTAAACATTAACGGTTTAAGTGAGCTTAAAACATTTATCTTTTGTTTCTGGCTTATTTCACTAAACTTGAATGATACTTTCAAGGCTCACTTATATTTTTATATATATAAAAACTATTCCTTTTTACAGCTGGCATAGTATTCTACTGTATGTGTATAACATATTTTTATCCATTCATCTGTTACTAAGATACTTCAGGTGTTCCTACCTTTTAGCTACTGTTGCTAATGAACACTGGTACATAGATACATGTTCAAGTTCCCACTTTCAATTCTTTTGTATGTAAATACCTAGAGCAGTGGGTCACATGGTAATTCTGTGTTTAACTTTTTGGGGGAAATGTCAAACTTTTTTCATAGTGGCTACATCATTTTATATTTCCCAGCTTCTTTGCATCCTTACCAACACTTGTTACTTTTCCATCTCTTTTTTTATTCTTAGTATAGTCGTTCTATGGGTATAACTGTGATTTTGATTTCACTATGATTTTGATTTACATTTCCCTAATGATTAATGATATCCAACATCATTTTATGTGCTTATTGGCCAGTTGTATACCTGGCCCTTTTGTAGTGAGTGGTACTGGGGACTGAACCTATGGTCTCACACATGCTAGACAAGTGCTTTACCAATGAGCTACATAAATTCCCAGTCCAAAAGTTCTTAATTTTAATAAAGTCTAATTTATCTATTTTTGCTCGTTGATAATACTTTAGATGACATTTCTAAGAAATCATTACTAAATATAATGCCATGAGAATTTCTCCCAATGTTTTCTTCTAAGAATTTTACAGTTTACTTAAAGATTAAATGCAATTCCTAAAACTGAGAGGGCAAAACATTTTTTGGTTGTTTTGCTTTGCCTTTTTTTTTTCTTTTTTGCTTTGCTTTTTAAGACTGGATCTTGCTGTGTAATAATACATGCTGACCTTGAACTCACTATACAGCCCATACTAGCCTTGAATTCATGGTGATCCTCCTGTCTCAGCCTCCTGAGTGCTGAGATTAAAGGCATGCACCGTCACACCCAGCTTCCAGCTTCCAAAGACCATTTTTGGTACAGCTTTAATTGGCAACAGTTTTACAACAACAACAAAAAAAATTCACAAAAGTTCCTCAGTCCCCAGATTCCCTTGGTTAATGATTTGTTAAAAATGAAGTACTCACCAATGAAAACAACTCTGAATACTTTCATAGAGCGAAGAAACATCTGTAATGTGATTAATTGCTTTTTACTTTGTCTGAATCTATTAGATTTGTTTAGTCTAGATTTTGGAACATTAAGTTTCTTAAAATAGGTCATATGTGCACATCAAATAACTGTTGCTTTGTAAATATCTTGTGTGCACCACACACACACACACACACACACACACAGAGTGATGGAGAGCTGGTAGAGTGGGAGCACACATGTATATCTGTACACACTCTTCTCTTACACAGTGAGGAATTCCAGAGTGAGCCACAGCAGTCCTTTTTCTTTTGTATTCCTTACTGTGTACGTAAGAGCCTTTTACCTAATGGCTACACAAAAGATGTTACATGATTTGCTTGCTGCCCTACCAGAGTTGAGAGAATAATGATTAAAAAGAAAGTTTGCAAAAATTTGTTAATTTGCCCTGTATTCCACTAAAATAATCTCTCCACACAGAGTATACATAAGTATAACCACACTTATGAAGACACATTTTCTATGAATTAGAGCATTTTTCTCTCATAACTGAGCTGATACATTTTGAAACTTGAGAAGAGGGATGTTTAGTTTAACACCTACCGCCTTCGAGTGTTAAATCCATTAAGATGACTCTCTCTCAGTTTGGACACTAATGATAAAACCATCTGTGAAACAAAATCAGTTGCAGGTTAACTCGTACTGCAAACAGGATTACATCAGTTCTATTTTTCTTGGTGTGAGTGATATTTCCGTTGAGACTCCCTCCTCCCGCCCTCTTCTTATGTTTTATTTAGTTAGAGTGAAAAGAAAGCAGTGCCAAGTCACATTTACTAATAAGGTAGACTTCGTGTTTAATGTTTATTTTCTGCATTCCTATTTAGGGAATGAACAATAGACAGATCATTAATTTCCTGAGAATTAAAACCAAATCCATTAAAAATGTAGAATTCATTTATTTTTCTTTTTAAATTTTATTTTAAAAAATGTTTCTCACGTCTAGTGCTTCCAAAAAACCAAAATGGCTAACAAACATTAAAAACCTCATAACCCTTTTTAGAAGAGTTATAATCAAGATAATAAATTAAAATTTCTTGAATTTGGCTAAAATTATAGGGAGAAGAAAACATAGCTTAAATACTAAGATGTTAATGTGTAATACTATTTAGGAGGTTGGTCAGTGAATTTTCTGCCATGCTTTAACATAAATTGCAATAAGTTTATTTTAAATACAAGATTTGTCCAGCAGTACAAGATTGTGCTGGTCTTAGTTTAGGAATTCACTTGTCTCCAAAATCTTTAAATGAGTAAGTGAGATGTGTTATAAGAAAGAGAAGTTGACTAAAACCTTTCCTGGTTTCCTCCTCCTTTCTCATAACCTTCTAACTCTCAATTCTTCCTTACATGGCCATAAGTCTGACCAAAGTAAGAAGAGATAAACAAAGAAGAGTTAAACAATTCCCCCAGAGGAGTGAAATGTTTCCATTTATCCTTTAGCCAATGGTACATTCAACAATGAAAATTTCAATACTAATATATTTTATATACTCACATTTTTAAGCAAAGCAGGATAGTAATCTACAGGCTCATATCCAAGAATTTGAGTGAAAAGACCAATTTCTTTTATATCAAATCTGAATGCAGAAAGTATATGAGACAACAGGCCCTGAAAAATATAAAAAGAAAGAGGAAAGGTTAACTTCTTAAAAGTGGATGAAAGTGTCTGTTAAGTACAGTATCTAGAATCTGAGTCACTTGTAAATGGCGTTGTCCCTCTGAAAACAGTAATCAACCTTTGTACAGTCCACTTTGCTTTAAGATGCAAAGAAGAAACCACTTAGTGTTAAAAATTGTACATTAAAAATATGTAAATTAAGCAAATGTGATCAGTGAAACAAAAAAATCTAATAAATAAACAGTGCTTAACTATATTAAGATCATTGTTTTAAAACTCAGCAAAATATTTTTAACAGAATACATGTAAGAATACACAATAAAGAATATCACAAATCAGTAGGAAAAAGAAAGATTATGCAAAATATGGTGCTTGGAAAATTATTTTTAAACAAGGTTAAATTTTCATCTTATGCTATTCATTAAAATTTATGGAAAATTATTCCCTGTGAGCTACTGGAGAAATATAAATGGGGATTTCCATTCAGAGCGTGGTTGGCCACTGCAGCAAGGTACCCACAGAACATGACAGGTGGATCCCACTCCTATGCTTGGACACCGGGGACTACACTTGCCCGAGAGTTTGCCACCTGAACGGGGACACCTTTGAGGCTAACAGAGGCCCTGTCTTTTTGTGCAGTGCAGCTGGAAAATATCTATTAAATGTCTTAGAATCTTTTATATACTTAGCATACATTAAAGGAAATAAATCCAAATATGACAATAGGTAGTATACTCAAATGTATTCACTACAGCATTCATCTCATTGTGAAAAAAGTCTGACAAGAGGGGATGATTATAATACCCTAATATACTGGCTCATTGTAAGCCATTAACATGTTTATAAAGAATTTATGACAACATTGTACATGGGTATACTATTAAATCAAGAAAGGAAGGTATAAAACTCTATACCCAGAAGTGTTCTCATCAATATAAAGTAATCTACACATGAGAATGTAAAAATAATGCAAGAAAAGATCCACACATGTTAACAGTTTCTGTGGTAGTGCTGCAGTGGGGGTATATACATACATACTTTTTCCTTCTTTCTACTTTAGTATGTTTTCCAGTTTCCCACATGTGTGATTACTTTGTAACTAAGGATTTTTTGAAAAACTGTATATTTTTCAAATATTTGACTTCAGAAATATTTAATTTTTTTAAACAAGTTGATTTCTATTGAGGTATAATTCACGTGCCATAAAATTCATCTCTTTTTAAGTGCACAACTCAGTGTTTTTTTTTAGTATATTCACAGTGAGTCATTTTAATTTTGTTTCATTTTTTTGAGATTGGGTCTAGCTATGCTGCCCAGGCTGTCTCAAATTCCTGGGTTCAAGTAATTCTCTTGCTTCAGCCTCCTGAGTATCTGGGAAAATAGGTAGGTGCCACGGTGCCTGACATTAGCTGTTGCTTATTTTAAATTAATTAATGGTGACAATGGTCAACTTGGGGCTGCTCTCCAAACTGGGGTGCCACGCGGGTGTCTAGGCAAGTGGAAGCCCAGTCAGGCCTGGCCAGCCTTATGTTCAATCCCTGTGGAGGTGTCTGAGGCAGACCCGGGGAGAAGAAAGAGGGCCAGGTGGGCTTGGCTGGACAGCAGGGTTGGTCTGGGTTTTTCACAGAAGGGGTTGATCCAATGCTAGGTAAAGGGAGGGCAATAATGGAGGTGTTTCATCTTCTGTCACTAGATTTTTGCTTTCTTATTCAACAAACACTTAAAGTACTTCCTATAGTAGACACTGTTCCAAGTGCTTTATACACAGTGCTTTACTCAATCCTCACTGTCTGTGGTTTGGTGTTCTTACTGAATATCTTACTGAAGATGAGGAAACTGAGATACAGAGTTTAAGTAGCCTGCCCAGGAATGGCACCTACTCTATGATGAGACCTTATATGGAATCACCCTGTATCTACTCTCTGCAAAACAACTGAGTTTTTAACCATGCAAATTAGATCCATCTCAGTTTGCAATCCTCACGGCTCCAATCACACTTACCCACGAAACTCAAATGCCTTCCCAAAGTCAAGAAGCCTGGCTTGAATCTATGCAGTTCCCCTCTTCCTGCCATCCAGCTGGCTTCCCTGACTAGTACATCTGTGACCAGGAGGGCCTTGTCTCTTGTCTTTACCTGATTAAATTCACTTCTTGAAGGAATTCTAACAATTATGACAGCTATAATTTACCAAGTGCTTACCATGTGTGAGGCACTGGGTTAAATTCTGAACCCCAAGTTCAGTTTTTAATCGAATTCCATTAAGCAAATGCAATTAAGCCCCCCATAAACAGGTAGCTATTACTACTGCATTTCATATGATTGGCCTTTAAAATACTGAGGCACAGGCACTTTGGACCCCTAGTGTACAACAGAAGGAAACAGTTTCAAAGCGGTAGGTAACATCTAAGGTCAGTTAAAACTATAATTCTTTTTTTTTTGGAGGGGCGGAGGTGGTGGGGATCAAACTCAGGGCCTTGCACTTGCTAGGCAAATGCTCTATCACTGAGCTAAATCCCCAACCCCTGGACTACAATTCTTGAGCACAAGGTCTAGGCTTTCCCCTGACCTGCTGTCTCCCTGGCACATTCCCACCCCAGGCCATGGACCAGCACATGGAGGACGACTAGCCAACGCTGCGTGAACTCTTTTGGTAGATCAGCCAATGCAAGTTTAAAACAGAAATCTAGACATTCAATAGACTCAGTACAATTAAGGATGGTGAATAATTCCTGAGAAATGTTTAAAATAGCTACAGTTTCCTAGCTACTATTTCTGATACCTGCATTTGCACAAGCTGACTTTTTAAAAGTCTCTAAAACAAAGAAATATAGTAGTTCCTTTTTATCTACATGGGACATTCCAAAACTATCAGGGAGGGTTGGGGATTAGTTCAAGTGGTGGAGCGCTTGCCTAGCAAGCACAAGGCTCTGAGTTTGATCCCCAGAGCCAAAAATAAATAAATAAATAAATTAAAAAAATAAAAAGAATAAAAATCAACCTGCCACTGGAAACTTGAAACCACAGATAGCAATGAATTCTATATATACTGTGTTTTTTTCCTATACATACATAAAGTTCAAGAAAGTTCAATTTATAAATTAGGCATGGTAAGAAACTCACAAAGATAATAATAAAATAGAACAGTTTGAACAATATTCTGAATAAAATTGCCAGCATAGCTACTCTTGTGTTTTGTGGCCATTATGAAGTAAAATAAAGGTTTTCTGAACACAAGCAACACAATACTAGGGCAGTTGATCTGGTAACCAAGACCTCTTCAAAGTGATCAGCAGGTGGCTGGTGGATACAATGGGTGGGGCAAAGGGATAATTCAAGGACCTGGCAGGAATTAGAATTTATCACACTACTCAGAATGGCAAGAATGTTAAAACATGAGTGTTTCTGGAATTTTCCACTTGAAATTTCTGGACCAATGTCGGCCACAGACAACCAAAAGGGTGAAAAGTGAAACTATGGATAAGGGGGAAACTACTATAACTTAATCAGTGGTATCTCTTCTGACTAGTAGTTCCAAAGTGATACAGTTACAAACTGATTTTTAAAAAGGAACTGCAATATGGATTCAATCACTAGCAACACACACACACACACACACACAATCAAATGCTATAAAGATAGTTCAAACAAACTCCATATACCACAAAACTCAGTGTTACCAAGAATGTGGTGAGATGCACACTCTGTTGCTGTCTGGAGCATGCATTTGTAAAAGCTTTCTGAGAACTCACTTGCTGATATGTCCCTTCTTTAAGAGATGATTACATCATGAAGGCAGAGTCCTCGTGAAGGATTAATGTTACGTCAGGAGTGGGTTAATTATTAAGACAATGAACTACTGATAAAAGAATGAGTTCTCCCCTCTTCTCTTTCTTGCACATATTTTCTTGTCCTTCTAATTGCTGCCAGGCAGCAAGGAAGCCTTTATCAAAGTCAGGTCTAGTGGCACATGCCTGTAATTCCAGCATTCTGGGAGGCTGAGGCAGGAAGATTACAAGTTCAAGTCCAGCATGAACAATTTAGCAAGATCCTGTCTAAAAGAAAAAAAAAAAAAGGAAAAAAAGGGCTGGGGTTCAACACCCGGTATGGGGAGGGGCGGGGAGAGGCGGGGAGAGGGGAAAAGGTGGGGAGAAAAAAAAAAGAAAGCAATTTCTAGGAATATATCTTAAAGAAAGATATAGGTTCATAGAAGCATTACTTACAACAGTAAAAAAAAACTAGAAGCAAACAAAGTACCCAATAATACTAGATTGGTTGAATTTATCGTGGTTTATATAATGTAAAAAGATAGTTAATGATATAGGATAAGACAGTGTAACAATATGGAAAGAAAGGTATAAAACTGAATATTCAATGTATGTGCCAAAAAAAATACTGGGAAGACACAACAAATAGATGACAGAGGTTATTTCTAGGAGTGATTTAAAATTTCTTCTTTAAATGATCTGATTTGCAAAGCTTTTACAATTACCACATTCTAATATTACCATAAAAATATTTGGTAAAATAAATTGCATGACTTATGTGTTTTTTTTCCCCTGGACACCCAATATGAACTGCTATGGAAGGCCACAAGAGTTTTATGCCTAAATAAAAGAAGTATAAATCCTAGAAACAATACAGTATATTGAGACTGCCTACATGGTTACAAACCTTTAAAACATATATCCCAAACTTTAGTTCCCTAACTCTCTCTTTTAAAGTAAACTTAAAAATTGTTAAGCTGAGCTGGGGATATAGCTCAGTGGTAGCATGTTTGCCTAGCACATGGGAGCCTTGGATTCAATCTGTAGCACCACAAAAAAATAATAAAAATGATTAAGAAGCTGGGCATGGTGGTGCATGTCTGAAATTCCAGTAGTTGGGAAGCTAAGGCAGGAGGACTTCAAGTTTTAGGTTAGCCTGGGATATATAGGGATTTCAAAGCTGGCCTGGATATATAGACACTGTCTCAAAAAGAGCATTTTTTCTTGCGAAGAACATCTTTTTTTTTTACTGCCACCTAGTGGCAAATAGTCCAAACACAAAACCATTACAAAGCAGACATCGGCCTCTGGACATAAACAAATTCCTACAGGCATATAAGAATAGATTCTTGGGGGGGCTGGGGATTTAGCTCAGTGATTAGAGCATTTGCCTCACAAGCATGAGGCCCTGAGTTCGATCCCCAGCACCAAAAAAAAAAAGGTATAGATTCTTTCTGAAATGCTGGCAGACCAATCTTAGAGGTCCTCTACAGCAACCCCACATTTTACCAATAAGGAACTGAGTTTCTAAATCCATGAATCCGTGTTTACAAAAAGGATGTGGTCATAACAAAACAGGTTCTGACATTAGGGGGAAAAGCGCAAATACATGCCCCTCACTCGTGATCTAAACTCCTTCAAGGGTAGAAAGTACAAGAACCAACATGGTTTCACATGAAATGATTTTAAGTCCAATGCTGATGCACGTAGGAGTTTTAAGAACAAAGGAGCTCTGCCAATGTCAGAAAGCCACCGAATATGTATACACCATGAAGGTGAACAGCCATAAGAAGAGTCTCAACTAAACTGGGGGAGACACACTGCTCTGTTCTCAGGTGCTCCTGCTGGTCCTCGCCTCGCTACATCTGCTCCATCCTGTGACTGACAGAAAAGCTGGAGTACACAGGCTGTGGTTTGGCACACGGTCAGGGTGTAGAAGAAGAGCCATGGGTTTTGCTCAGGCAAAGGGCTAGGACAGCCAAACTGTGGTCAATATTCTTGAACTGAGACAGAGCACATATTTTATGCTTCTCCAAGCAATTTCTTCATCCGATCATTAAAGTCTTTTAGAATTTCCACTATTTTGCTATCTATTGCACATGAATCTTTATACATAATATAACCAAAACAAGAAAGCTTGTTTGTAAATCAGGATCCCTTCATTCATTCAACAAACACATCTCGAGTATGACTGGGGGCCACGGGGATGAGAAACCCCAACAATCTGGTGCCAGGCGATGGAGATGAGAGCAGCCATAACATGAGATCCAGGCATTAAGTGCTATAATGAGGGGTAAGACAATCGCTGTGGGAGTAGAGCAGGGAAGCATGAGTTCCAAATGGTGGTTTTCAGAGTGCTCCCAGAATGGTGGCATCTGAGCTGATCCGCCTGGGGAAGCTGAGAGTGCACGAGGGACATAAGCTGGGAGAGGCTGAGGAAAACAGGGCTAGGGAGACAGCAGGGAAAGGAAATAGAGAGGGGGCCATCACAGAAACGGTCCTATTCCCCTGACTGCTCCAGGCTTTCACATGGTTCCCCAGCACAGCCTGCTCCCACATGGCCTCTACCCACCTAGACAAACTTACTTTCCAGCTTTTTTTCTGACCTGGTGAAGTCGGACTCCCTATTGGTCACTAAAGTCACTCAGCCCCTTTTAATCTCCTTATCGTTTCTTTCTCATGGCTAGTGTATATGAAAAAACATTCAGCATCTTTGGCCATCAAGGAAATGTAAATCAAAACAACACTGAGGTTCCATCTTACTCCAACAGGCATGGCTATCACCACCAAAGACTCCAGAAACAACAAATGTTGGCAAGGATGTAGGGAAAAAGCAACCCTTCTACATTGATGTGGGAATATTGTGGGAATATATGACAACTATGGAAATTGGCATGGAGATTCCATGAAAAAACTGAAAATAGAAATTCCATTTACCCAGCTATATCTCTCCTGGGTGTCTTCCTGAAAGAGTTCAAGTCATCACATGACAGTGATACGTGCATACTCACGTTTATAGCAGAGCAATTCACCACAGCTAAATTGTGACAGCCCAGGTGGCCATCAACAGAGGAATGTGTAAAGAAAATGGGGTGTATACACACATTAGAGTATGATTTGGCCATAAAGAAGGATTGGATCTTGAGACCATAATGAGGGTGGGACACAGCAAAGCTGGCTGGCGAAGTAGGCTGACCTGTTAATTAGGAAATCCCAGAATACACATGCAGAACAGTTCCCAAAGCTCCACATATGGACTTCTTGTGAGAACTCAAGCAGGTTTTCCATAGGATGCCCTAGACCTGATGCCAGCCTGAGGAGTGGGTGACATGATAAGGATGATTGTCACTGAGCTCCCCAGCCACGGTGTCTCTTCACAGTAGCCTGAACTCGTTCTGTACAGTTTACCTATTTTTTTTCCTACTTTTACTTGGCCCAAACTTACTCTGCAGAGACTGTTCCTTTTCCTGCCTTTGACAAATGTAAAATCTTGCTATGGTTTGTGCTTGTCCTTAGCAAATCTTTGCTCAGGATAGAACGAACCTAAAAACCACCTCCAGAAGGAGAATCCAAACTCGGTAACAATAACATTAGGAGAAATAAATGAGACAAAAGGTTAAATATCACATACTTCTCTTACATGAGAAACCCAAAATATAAATAATTTAAAGAGCAAAATAAAGGAGAGATGGTAGGAAACATGGAGGGAAGACTTTTTGAAGCTGTGGAAGGGGCTCTGGGAAAGAGGAGATAGGGGAGGGCGGAAGGGGAATCAAGATGTGAGATATATATATACATGTGTATATGTATATAGACATACATACATATAGCAATTTCACAAAAAAATAATGTAAAGATACCACAAGCATATACAAATAAAAAATAAAATATCTAAAAACAAAAAAACCAGTATCTGCCTCCTGTCTTTAGCTGCCAAAGTTAACCTATCTTTCAAAACCCATCTTTCTCCAAGATGCCTGTTCTAGGTTCCAAATGGACAGGACCTTGTCCCCCGGAAATCTCCATGGCTTTGATCTGTATCTCTCTCAGAGAGCCTGGCACTGCTGTCACCAGCACACTTTCCTTGTTCCACCCTGGAGCCCACAGCTCTAGATACAAGGGATTGCCTTACCAACTTTCACATTCCTTACAGTAGATGCTAACCAGGCCTAGGCATTTCACACAACAGTCATCCAGCAGACAACAGCCAATCAAACTCACTAGAGTGGACTGCTTTTATATAACTATTGAACAGTGCAATCACTACAAGTTTCTTTTGTGACCTTCTTATAGGAAAACAAGTTAAATTTTCCTTCCTAAGTTTCAGGTCATGAAATATCCACAGAATACTAATAAAAGAAAAAAAATTTACACTGTTGTGAAATTTTACTTTGGAGAGACTGATCCAATTAGATAATACTGCTCAGAACCCCACACACTGATAGGGATGCTTTGGAGCCACACAGCTTGTATGATGCCATAATCTTAGAACATCCAGAAGGGACAGGAGAAGCAAGTGTCATCTTTGTGGAAAAGTGCCTGGGAAATTCCTAATCAGTCACAGCTGTATTTATATAAAAGTTATGCAGAACTGAACATTCTGAAGATCTTTTTTTCCTGCAAGTGTGATTAATAAAACAAAGGTTTCCTTAGTTCTATCGAATTTTTAAAATCATTTTGGGCCCCTCAAAAATTTATCCCCTAGACATAACATAATGTATTTAATCTTCCATCTTCTCAAAACTTTAACAGAAGTATCTGGTCCATTAGTCCAGAAGTGGGACCCAGAAATCCTGCCATTTTCACTACAAGGTAGTTCATTCACCATTTAAAATACCTGTGTCCAAATTGCTCCTTCTTTATATTCCCATGGCATTTTATGTAAACATTCAGTAAAATATTTATGTTATTATACTGGAATTGCTTGTTTATTTAACAAATATTAAAATTCCTAAATTAATTAAATCACCTGCAAGTGATTAATAGTTTTCTAACAGGATATCACAGTGAAAACTGGCTTATTTTCTTAATAACACAACTTTAAATTATCATTTCCTCCGCCAACAAAGAGAAGCTAGAAATCAGACCAACATATAAGTGTTACCTAAATTTGTTTCAATGAAAAAAAAATGTGTTGCCCTCCGTACAGTAAAATGACCCAGCAATGCTCTGCATAGTGCTACATGACAAATCAGCAAAGGTGGCATAAAACTTTAAAAAAGACGTATGTTAGAGGTCTGCATAAATAGAGGGAAACATACAGTCTTGACAAGAAAAATGTAATGTCACAAAAATGTCAATTCTCTGGCATACAGACTCAATGCAGTATCAGTGACAATTATAAAGAACCTCACAGTAATTTTAGCAGACAATTTTTGCAGAACTTCACAAGCTTTTCTAAAATTTACACAAAACAGCATATGCTAAGGGAAAGAAGAAAATTACAGAAATAAATAATAAATAGCATGACTCCATTTATATAAAGCTCAAAAACAAACACATCAAACAAGATATTGTCAACACACATATGCAAGCTGCGGGGCTACACACCCCTCATCTCACTCTAGGATGAAGGCTTTAAAACATAAAGTAGATTAAAGCAAAACAGATATTGCTCACAATTATCATCATTGTGATATAGTTTGAATGACAACCCTAAAATCCAAAATCTTTAAAATCTGAACTTGTAAGGAACAATCTGTTTTCACATTATGAGATACAATACATAACCACTGCTGGTAATAAAAGACCCAAATTAAGAATTTAAAGACATTTCAACAAGCAACTACTACATATGATACCAGAACAATCTATAATCCAAATCAGGAAGAAGTAAATCCTAACTTAAAGGTTTGACATACTGTTAAAATGTTTTATCCTAAAAATCAATACATTTAATTATATTTAAAATGACTTTGAGAAATAAAATTTTTTTCATCACAAATATTTGTGATAATGCTTCCTTTAGCAAAGTAATGAATCAGATGGACTTTTTTTTTTTTTTAAGGAATGAAGACAAGTTAAGTTCCTTTAGTTGAATAAATTCACCTAAATAATGTCATAGAAAACAAATACTGTGCAATTCCCAACCTGGAAACAGCTTGCTTCCAAAAGTTAACAGTCTTTACTTTTAGGATTATTAGTGTTACAGTAGCCCCAATCAAACAGAACTGCAATTACCACATTCCTTTGATTTTATTCAGTATTTAAACTGTTAAATGATTTCCAATTTATAAAATTCTTATTTACTTAAGCTTAAGTGGAAAGATTTCATACTGAAGAAAAACCAACTGTATGAAATATGCATTGAGAAACATTTCTCATTACATGCTTAGGAAGCAAGATTCAATACATACAGTTATTGATAATTTTGCCTCTCTCATAAAACTTCCCTGAATGGAAATCATATTGAAAATGCTTTCTGAGATGCATAAAAGTATTTAGAATATGATTTGCATTCAGGGAAGGAGCCAGAGTATAACTGAGTTTTCCTTATAAATCAACCTTTTTTTTTTTTAAATGAACTTACTACTCCATACTCTTAGATAAAGGTTGGTGTTGAGAAACTACGTATTTATCAAGACCTTAAGAAAATGAGATTTAAGTTGGTAAATTTAAACCAATCAGATTTCCCAATTTAGGGGGCAGGGGTGCTGGGGCTCAAACTCAGGGCTTTGTACTTGCTAAGGCAATCACTCTACCACTGAGCTAAATCCCCAACCCCAGATTTCCCAATCTTGACAAAATCCACATTCTGGGTCTGATTATTCTTTGTTGCAAGCGGCTGTCCTGTGCATTCCTGCTCTCTTTCCCCTAGATGCTACTAGCACCCACCCCCTCCAAATTCTGATAGCCAAAAATATCTCCAGCTACTGCAAAGTCCCTCGGGACCAAAATCATCTCTGCTGAGAAGCTCTGGTTTAAACACACACCATGTTTAAAAATAATTTTGGAATGTAGTTTTTTAATATTCTTGTCTGTAGCATAAAGATGAGTATTAGCAACAAAAGGTTTGTGTGGCTAATATAGATACAACTACAGGAGCTACTATTATGTGAAGAGAGTAAGTTACAGAAGACTATATCAGCATACTTCCATGTATGTACAAACCAACAGAAAAGAAATGAACTTATTTCCATGTATAAAGGCAAAGAAGACTAGAAAGATCTATAATCCACTGACCTCTGAGATCGCTTCACGGGAGGCCTATGAGGTTGGGGCGTTGGCTGATGTGTTTGGACTCTGACTTTTTTTTAATGAGACTATATTAATGTCTAATTTGTGTAATTCAAAAATAAAATTAAAAAAAGACACATCATGGAGCTTTAAATAGACTTGGTGTCCTAGCTAATGACTTTGGGATCATTTTTTTAAAAAGTGTCAGCCTCCCCGGTTTCCACTTCTATAAAACGTAGATAATAAAATTGACTTGATAGGATTGTTACAAAATTAAATAAGGCACATGCAGAAAGTAGGCAGCAGCATTTGTAGGCTCATGACACATCCTCGATCATCAGCACCTACTATGACTTAAGTCTCAGTTTAGATGAGGATGGGATCTAATCTGACAGCAAAGGTAACTGCTGTTCCTCTGGCCTTCTGTCTTTGCTCTTCACCACTGTGGTCAAAGTACCTCTTCCCTCTGCATCATAACCAATGCCTGGGGCCCCGAGGAGCCAAGTGCGAAAACTGACTAAATCAGTGTTCCTCATGGTGTAATGTGCAGACATCTCACATCTGAATTCTCTGAGCTCTCATTACCTCAGTGCCACTCCAGTCCACCAAATCGCAAAACCTGGAGTTAAAGGCTTACAACCTTACAGTCCCATCGGTGGCACCCTAATGCCTGACCACAGTCCAAACATTATGTATCTAAACACATGCATTGGGCAAAGAACTCAGGGAAGACAGCAGAGAGTATACCTAGGTCTGCCTATGACCTCCCACTTGGCTGGAGCCATTGCTTCCTCTGGTCCAAAATCTATAACGGGTGCAGACAAGCCTTAGGTAACTGTGCACAATTAGACTGCTCCAGAGCTGAGTTAGATGGAAACATCCCGGGACTTGGAGTCAGACACATATAGAGCTCACTGGCAGCTCTGCTGCTCAGCGCAGAAATACTGTCTCCAAGCTTCAGTTTCTTTCTCTTTGAAACAGAGAAAATAATACCTAACTAGGTTAGGAGGACTGAAAGAGACCATGTGGGTGGATCACCCAGCCAGCAATCTGGCTCAGAGTAAGAGTTAAATAAACATTAGTCTCCATGGCTCAGCGCCAGGGTTGACCCACTTTCTCTGAGACAAGCCCCTGTCTAGAAGCTGCCTATTAGGAGTCAGAAGAAACATTTTTCAGGCATTCAGTTGCATAATTCTGTTTGTCTACAAACCACCCATTAACCATTGCTTACACTAAACTAAGACATTTCCCATTCTCCCACATCAGAGATATGATCTTCACCTTCCCTCCCTAGGGCCTCCTTCTGGGGTCCCTAGACAGGCAGGGTTGCATCTCTACTGTCGTGGTTTCAGGATGTGCACAGGTAAGTGGTTCTGATACAGTCCTCTCCATTACAAGAGCATCCCTTGGTTCTTCCACTGCCTCCTATCCTGAATTCACACTCAAACACCATCCCACACTACTACCATTACCCCTACAAAGAATAAACAAAAGCAGGACCTCACCCCTTCATCTCAAGAGAAGGGGTTCCTAGAAGAAACTCCTGTCCAGTGAAAGCAAAACATTCATCTTCCTTTATCTGTATTACCCATCCACATTTTCAAATCTCCATAATGAATAAACCTTATTATGGTTAACATGGTTATTACACAGCAGTCTGAAACAATTGCGTTTGGGGTCTATTTTCTCCATAGTTCATCTCCTTGTTTCCCATTGACTTTTACTTTCTGCAGTTTCCTATTCTCTAGTATTTGTATGTCTACTCTCTACCTTCTCACTCAGTGGTAGAGAATCTATGGCAAGTGTGGCATGGTGGGGTGTTTCTATCATTGAAAGTTCAGTGAAGAGCAGTGATGGTGAACATTTTAGAGACCGAGTGCCCGAACTGCAACCCAGAACCTGCTTATTTATTGCAAAGTGCAAACACTGCAATTAAACCTGAATGCTTGGCTACTGGGGTTTGGGTGCCTGCTGCAGCACACGTGCCATAGGTTTGCCACCACTGCTCTAAAAGGTTTACCATCGCTGTCCTGACCAGTATTTCTTCCCTGGACTGTCTCCCAGGTCCTCATCTCCTGTTCTGAGTTCTACCCACACTTAAGTTTTTCTTGTCTCACTCTGGATCCTCAAAATTACGGTCTGATGTGCCCCTATATCTTTTTGAAAATAATATTGTAAGTAAATGTTACAAATGGTACTTTAAGTCAGGTTCAAAACAATTTTACTTTAAAACTTGGTTTATGTAATGTTCTCATGATCACATACTATTTGTGCATTCTGGTATGCTATTCAAACCTCTGAACATCAATTTACTATACCTGTTGCTCTATTTCAGAACATGAACAAATCTATTCTCACCTCTTTCTGTAATTTTACATCCACAGCCCAAACAAATTACTATAGACAGAATTCTATAGTGTTTCCTTTAAAATCCTGCCTTCAGTGTCTTTTTTTCCTTTTTAAAATTTATATGTCCTATTGCAGTTTAAATGAAATGACCTACAATAAAAACTTAACTGGCTTGGTATTTTTAGAGCCCTCTTTACTATGAAATAAACATTCAGAAATCTGGAGAATTGCAGTGGTTAAGTTCATAAATGAGAAGGAAGGCTGCTCATTCACAGAACCTCCCAACATCCACTGTTTACATAGCCTATTCTGTGAGCAGGATGCTGACATAACACAATTCACAGAATTTCCAAACACAGGTCCAATCATAATAAAGTCTGCAGTTTTTACTTCTGCTTACAGAATCTCTTGCTTGCTCACTCATTAGTTCCAGGGATGAAATAGAGTTGGTTTTCCCAAAACTAAAATCAAATGGTTTTAGAAAATAAGCCTGAACAAAACAGCAATATGAATGGTTAAAGCTATGGCATTAAAACATTTATAAGAATAGTTCAAACTGTGGTGTTAAAACATATTTATATAGAAAAACATTGATAGGCCTAGGAATGTTTTCCTAAGAAAATTTACAAAGAGTGTTTGTTTGATAAATACTTTGTACCAACCACAAGTATGTGTCTCTGTACACACCCCCACGATCCCTGTTTGTCCCCTTTTGCACTGCTCTGGGTTCTGGCCCTGTGAACACCATCCCTGTGGTGAACACCGCACCCTCCTTTCCCAGAGCCACACGGCTGAGCACTGCTGAGCAAACAACACCCGCTAAGCAGCCTGTGTGGGCTTCAGCTTCACACTACAACAGGCTCACACTACCTGACAACCTCCTGTGCTTCCTTGGCCACTTTGTGGGTCACTTCCTGAGCAATTATGGCCTATTTCTTCCTTCCTGATCATACTGCCACCTCTTTGAGATTCGCCTCTTACATAGTTGAGAAAATAGCAATAAGCAAAAAGCTCTCTCAGCTCACCACCAGCTAAGGTACAAGCTCAGCACATCGCACATCCAGTTTCTGCCTTCCCTTGCTCTCTGGTGAGGAAGCACCTCTTTTGCTATGCAGCACAGCTGTCCAGTGAGCTC
>PVJO010015416.1:8123-45180 GCA_004026905.1 Hystrix cristata
AAAAAAAAAAAAAAAAAAAAAAAAAAAAAAAAAAAAAAAAAAAAAAAAAAAAAAAAAAAAAAAAAAAAAAAAAAAAAAAAAAAAAAAAAAAAAAAAAAAAAAAAAAAAAAAAAAAAAAAAAAAAAAAAAAAAAAAAAAAAAAGCGCCAAAACAAACAAAAACCTTGCCTATAGTAAAATTATCACTGAAAAGGCTAAGTTTCATCCAATCTCTTGCTGCTATCTTATTTTTTTTGCTATCTTATTTTTAATGTAACTGGCAAAGAATAAATGTTATATTTTATTTTTGATTTGGAAAAGAATGAATTTGGCATTTTGAGATAATAAAGTAAAGCTTTAAATGGGTTGTGTATCTCATCAAGATTAATCAAGCCTTCCTAATATGCATGGCCCAATCAAAGTTCTTCCTTGGTCTAAATAATTTTAATTAAGCAATTCTACCTTCTGTAGCGGTCATTACCAAGAGATAATTGACTGAATCAGTAATGAAGCATTCTGTGAATGCTAAACAAACAGCAAGGTTAATTATCTGGCAGAGATGTCTGTTATGGAAGCAGAGTACTAGCCTTCCAAGTTTCCTAATCTCAAGCAGCAACTCTCAGTAAATTACAATAATCCTCATTCAGATATATTGTGCAAGTGCAGTTGCTATGCACCATGCAGGGTCAGATCAAGTGATCAAGAACCTTATTTAAATATAGTAATACTGAAGTGTGATTTTTAAAATTAGCCTATTTCTTTTGAGCAGCATGTTTCCTTTTTTATTTAATTGCTCCTTCGATTATAAATTTTGGAGCAACTTTCCAAAAGCTGCAGGTTTGTTCAGCAGAACTAACAGCAAAGTTACATTTTTCTTAGAGACACAGTCCAGAAGACTTACCTCAGGAATAGTGGCAATCTCAATAAAATTAATGACATTTAAGAAGAAGTACTTATTTGGCAAGGGAATTTCATCAATTTTATATGTATCAAGATTTGCAAAGATATTGGTCAAATTATCAGCACACGATAGTACATTTTAGAAAACTCTAGTGCCAGATTAATTTATACATTATTTTAGCCATATACCTTTTTTAAAATAATTGAAGTTTTGCATTTTCCAGTTTGATTTTTCTGCACATATACAATGTCATAAATCTACATCCTCATATTTTGTTTAAAAACTTATTCCACACATAAAATCATAGCAGATTACATATATTCTCCAGTATCATTTGATTCATGAATTGTGAATATATTAGAATAACTGTGAGAAAGTTAAAGATGAACTTGACCATTTGTATGTACAACTTTCTATATACATTGATGTAAAATTCTGAGAATAAGATATTTTTACAAATATTTTGTCAAAAATCTGTAAGAATTAAAATTTATCAAATATATTCACCTAGGAAATTAAGGAGAGTTTTTCTATAAATAACCAAATCAATTTATTTATGACTTAAACTAACAAATTAAAGAATCAAAATTAATAAGGATATAGGAATTTTGGCCACACAAATCAAACTAACAAAAGTTGATATGCAGAAAATTGTGTTTTACACAAAGAAAATCATGGAGAGCACAAGTTTTCATACTACACCCTCGAGCAGATCCCCAGCTCCATTCCGGGGCATATGTCATACAAGAAGAAGTCTCACATGGACTCTCGCTGTGAGGAGTGCTAGGCAAGTCTCTTAAGACTAAAAGAGGACAAGCCATACTTTTCTCAGAATAACCTAATGAGGAAGACAAGTACCCAATAGTTAACACCAAAATAGGCAACAAGGTAGAGAAGAAGCATGTAAGAAATAAAGACTGCAAAGCTTCTCACCTAAACAGGGTTAATTCTAAATACTTGGCACAGGTCAGAATTATTTCCCTTAAAATCACATACTGTGTTTGGAATCCTCCATTTTTGTCAGGCATTTTTTATGTGGTCCAGACATTGCTTTGTTAAAGAAAATAAGTTTGGTAAAGAAGAGTGAATTAAAGTATTGAAGTTCCCCTAAGATTTTTGACCCAAATAGTAGTTAATAGAAAGAAACAAAAATTTTTAAAAATCTGCCTTGTTTGGAAAGAGTGTTATCCAATGAAACAATCCCATATTCAAGGAGATGATGACTGAAACTCCATGTGTTTTTGCTAAGCTAATATATATTTTCACCTGTGGTCCACAGAATGAATTTTATGAAATGCTCAAAATTGAACTGACCCACATATATAAAAATAGTAACACATGCGCACACACCCAACACACACTTACGTGCACGTGCACACATTGTGAAGCAATGATTTCAAATGGCTTTATTTCCCCATTGCTTGAAGAAAGGTATTTACTAGAAAATATTGCTGGTTTTAATTTCAGATTTTCAAACCTCAATAATCCTAGCCAAAGCAATGTTTTTACTATCTTTGTTGATGTTTGTAATGAATTTCTGGTAAAAATTAATAAATATTTTCCTTTTGTTCTAAATATATGTGAAAATATTTTCAAGGATCTCCAAAAGCATTACTGTAATGACATAGATACAATTTACTTGTCCACATACTCTTTACAACTTTCAGACTTTCACTAATTTTATAGATACTTGGCATCACTTTAGATCAATCCAGAAAGAGTTCAATCAGTTCTGAATTCTTCAAAATTCCACATTAGTCACACTATCTTACACACTTATTTCCAACACTTTTTCTAATTTTTTTTCAATAAAAGGGATAAAAATTCTCACCAGAGGTTATTTTTACATAGCATAATATATACTTTGTTTAAAGTTACAAAAACGAATTGGGCCTCTTACTACTTAAGAAAATGGAGTTTATCTTTTTTCTTTGACAGCTTTCAAAGTTGCACAGAAATTTCAATATACTTTGCTTTATTTCTTTGCCGTGTAAAAATTACACTTTCTCTTGCTTTATGTTTTTGTAGTACGTGAACTATGACAAATTATGTCAATATGAATATCATAATATGAGTAACTTTTTTCTAAATTACAGTGGCCAGAGTTCACTAATTATCTGTACTTATCATTACTTGTTTTCCCTGTCTTGGTTAACCAGAATCTATCATTATATACAGTCCCTGTTTTAAAAATACTATATGTTACACCTTGTATCTAGATGTCCTTCCAAAGCCTCTTGTTCTCATATGTGGGATTTTGAGGAGGTGACTGGATCATGGGTGTGTGATACTGAATTAGTTCACTGATAGGTCTATAACTGGGTATGACGTTAAGAGGCGAAGCCTGGTAGGAAGAAGTAAGTCACTCTGGGCGTGGCCAGGAAGGCTGTATATACCATGTAAATCCTTCCTCCTCCCTTAGGGCTAGCTGCTTCCTGTTTCTCCCTCCCATGTCACACTAGATCTTCTCTGCCACACTGTTCTGCCACTTCTTGCCTTGGAACCAGCAGAGATTATGCACTGAAACCTCTACAAACTGTGAGACAAAATAAACCTCTCTTCCTCTAACTTGTGGTTGTCAGGTGTTTCGTCCCAGCAACAAGAAAGTAATTAAGACATTCTAATTTTGAAAGGTGTATGTACACCAAATAATTTTAATTCAAAAGTATGTTTGTATTAATTTTTTAGCATCTCAATTGTTGTTCATTCCCAAATATCTACTATTTGTCAATACCTAGCAAGCAGAAATGGTTGAAAAACCTGTTCTCAAATTCAATATGATACAGTGGGGGAATGACAGGAACGAAATTACAAAAAGCCACGCTAAGTGTTTAAATCAGAGTATGCGTAGGGGTGCTATGATTGTATGGCAGAGTGACTAACCCCACATGGTAAGGGAGAGAAGAGGAAAAGATAAACATAAGTTTCTTGCTGAAGAAGTTTACATCTCTTTGAGGTTACAGAAAGCAGAATGTGATCGAGAGGAGTGTTAAAGAGTATTTCAGGCAACTTGTGCTATAAATTCGACGGCACAAAGGTGTGAAGTAAAAGCGCAAAAAAACATATTCTGGGAACTTCATGTAGGCTGATATGGTGGTAACATATGGAGGGTGTGGGGAAGTTTTAGGAATTGAAAATGGAGAGACAGGGGAGCTAGATCATTAAGAGTTTTCTAAGTGATTCGGAGGAGTGTGGGATACATTACAAAGGAGACCATATTTTTCTTTTATTCTAACAACCAAAAGGGTATAGCTGCTTACCAATGTTGGTTATCTTTGTTGGCTTATCTCTGATTGGCACTTCTAAGATGGAAAATTTCCTTTTTTTATTTAAAATACCCTGTGCAAACAATGGTATGAGTTCTGTTTCACTGATTTCACTCTAATATTGACTACTAAAACTAGTATCACTTTGAACATTCTTGTACATGCTTCATGATGTTTAATAAAATAATTTTTCTAAGGCTGCATATCCACTACATTAGACACTGAAAACACATGGCTATTGAGCACTTGAAAGTGATTGTCCCAATTTGAGATATACTCTAAATACAAAGACCTAATTTTGAAGATAGTGCAAAGAAAAAAAAAAATAAGAGTGCAGTATATCTCATAAAAACTTTTAGCATGACTATATATTAAAATGATAATATTATTCAGCTGGGCATGGTAGTACACCCCCTGTAATCCCAGAACTTGGAAGGCTGAGACAGGAGGATTGCTATGAATTCAAGGCCAGCCTGATTTACATAATGAGACCCTGCCTCAAAAAAAACCAAACAAACAATAAAGTCTTTTTTCATGTAAGTTAAATAAAATATATTGTTAATTTTCAATAATATTTTAATATATGACTACTAAAATTTAAATTATGGCTAAACATAAAATTTTAATTTACTCATAGTGCTTGAATTACATTCTTGTACAACAGATTTGCACTAAAATACAATTAGAACTGAATTTACGAAAGCAGGCGTTTTCATGTACCCTCTACTTTACCAGAAAATGTCAAGTGGTTATTCAAAGTGATTGTAAAAATTGATTCTTACCAGAAACACGTAAGACTTCCAATTTTTTTCATACTCTATCCCACGGTTACTATTTTCACATTGTTTTTACTAATTCAGTGAATAAATAATAATATCTCAATGTATTTGGATGGTTGCTAATGACTTTAGGCACATTTACATGTTTTTTAATTTATATTTTTTTAACATAGACTCATCTATTAACATTCTATTTTGCTAAAAATATTGACGAGTGAAGATTCATTGATCATACAGTCCTCAAGAGTAAAGATGATATACACATTTTTATTTTCATAATATGTGGTCATATTTATATTTATAAATACCTCGTGAACCTCCCAAAACATCAAATACACAGATATTCAGGAGGTATGAAAATGCAAACAGGTAATATTTTTATTGCCATGTTATTTAGATTCATAAACAGTAGTTTCTTATTCATGCTGGGCCAATAGCATATACTCCAGGGGATAAAATACATCTGAGTGCGATGTTTTTTTAAAAATGATAATCCTCCAGCCTATATAATGAATGAATGCTCTCCATTGCCAACGCTTTGTAACGTAGCTTAACTTAGCAGCCAGGGTTCCATTTTACCTGTCTCGGGGCTTCGGAGAAGGGGAGCAGATGTTTGCTGGAGAGCTTGTTTGATAGCAAATCTTTGATTCAAGACGCTGAATCTCTTACGAGAAAAACAAAGCAATTTGGATATATTTACAACGGAAGGAAGTGCTTACAATTTACATCTGCCAGCAAATTATACTCATACCCATCATAAATTCGATTTATTGAAATTCACCTTATGATCACTTTCAGGCTTTTATTATGTTAAATTGAATAGAGCACGGAAAACAGTGGTAGCGTCCATAAAGAACAGGCAAACCAACAGAAATCATTTGTTCAGAAACTTGCACTCAGCCTGCGCCTGCCTAGGACACTTCAGCAAACCCACGGATGCATTTTTTAAAAATGTTTGTTCTTTACGCTGATGGGCTTGTCAAGGATATAAAAACTAGGAAGATTTCAGTTGGCATGGCAGTCTGAGAAAAATTAAAGTTGATCTCAGCATACACATATACTACGTATCAGATAAATTAAAAGTGATAGGGTGGTATGTGTGTATTTATACACACTTAGGACATGAAAAAAGTGAGCAAAAATATATATTAGAAAAGACACAATTTTCGATGTTCCAGTTTGAACAAGATAAGTATAATTGTGAGTTCTAGATTCTTAGCTATCCAATCAGAAAAATGCATCAAAAATAAAGGCATTGTTCAAAACAGTATTTTCAATATTGCCTATGAATCACTTTGCACTGTTCTGTGAGATATAAACTGACCAGTAAACATAAGCAACCAGACTAAATTAAGCAATCAGTATCTCTATAAAAGACATACCTTTCTCTAAGTTTCTTTCAGAACTATTAAGGAGAAATATAGAAAGTCATAAAGTATTATTAACTAAAGTGATATACCTTATAGTCTCTTCTTTTTTATCCCCCTGCTCTCTTCCTTGATCTTGAATAGCTCTTTCAACACAGAATAATGAGTATTTGCTATTATAACTTGCTTCCATCAAGTGTATGTTTTCTATGTTTTCTATAAGCTTGAGCTCTCTAGAAAAGGGACTGTGTTAAATTCTCAACTGACACATTCTACAGGCTCAACAAACAAAAAGTAAATGAAGAAAAGAAGCATCTATACAAATTCTTGTAGACACTGATTTAATTTTTCAGGTCTAATTTTAACACTGCTTATTATTTCCTTTTGCTTATATATTTTCGTGTAGAATCTTTAATCCTAGTAATAATTAATTTTCTCCAGGATTCATATCATTTTGTCAAAATGTTTCATAATTCCTTAATAAAATACTTTCAAGTTGCTTTAATCATCATATTTAAAAGATCATACATCAAAATCGACTGAGGTTTATCCCTGGGATGCAAGAATGGTTGAACAGCGGTTGGGGATTTAGCTCAGTGATAGAGCACTTGCATAGCAAGCACAAGGCCCTGAGTTTGCCAGTAAGCCACCCCTGCCCCACAAAAGGAATGGTTGAACATATTTAAATTAGTAAAAGTGATAGTCCACATCAATAGAGTGAAGGATAAAATATCCTAGGTCATCTTAATACATGCAGAAGCATTTGATAAAATTCTACATTTTTGTAGTTGAAAACTTCCAATAAACAGGTATAGAAGAAATGAACCTCAATATAATGAAGGTCATATGAAGCAATTTCATTATGATATTAACAGTGGAAAGCTGAAAACTTTTTCTCTAGTGACAGGAACAAGACAAGAATAGCAACCTTTGCTGCTTCTACTGAAGGTTATCCTGAAAGTCCTTACCAGAGAAATTAGACAAGAGAAAACGATAAAAGACATTGAAATAGGAAAAGATAATTAAAGTGTCTGTTTGTACCAGATATGATCTAATATATAGCAAATCTTGTAGATGCCATCACAAACATAAATTGAGAAATAATAGATGAATTCAATAAAGTCAAAAGATGCAAAATAATGAAAAAAATGTTTATTTACAATGACTATCCAAAAAGAAAGAAAATAATTTCATTTATAACAACATCAAAATAATTAAATATATAGGAATAAATTTAAATGATTAGGTGAAAGATTTGTACATGGAAAACAATTAAACATTGATTAAAACTTAAAGAAGAAAGTAATAAATGCAAAGATATTCCATATTTATGGATTGGAAAATCTAATATTGTTCAACTATTTGTAGCATCAATAAAATTTGTACAGAAATTCTGGTGCTATTCCCATAGAAACTGAATAAATAACCCTAAAATTTCTTTGAGCCACAAGAAAATATGAATAACTGAAGAAAGTTTGAACAGGAAGAACTAAGCTTAAGGCATCACACTTATTGACTTCAAATAATATTACTATGTATAGTAATCAAAACAGCATGGTACTGGCAGAAAAACAGAGCCATGGAGCAATGGGACAGAAGATGGAGTCCAGAAATAAGTCTACACATTTTTGTCCAGTTCATCTTCCACAAAAGTTATAAGAATATAGAATCTCTGAGAAAGAATAGTCTCTTCAATGAATAGTAATGGAAAAGCTGGTTATCTGCAAGTCAAAAATATGAAATTAGCCTTTATTTTGCACCATACCCGAACTCTGCTGCTTTACAGACCCAAATTCTGAACTTTCAGTTATTGAAATTCCAAGATTACAAATTTATAATGTATGCTCCAAAACATAAATATGTTATAAACACAGTACTATCTAAATTATATATAAAAGATAATAGTTATAAGACAGTTATAATAATACTAGATTTTAGACCAATATGTTTTATAGAATTCTACAGAAATTCTGGTGACATTTCTCAGAATACAAGTAAATACTTGTATTTACTTACTTAGAAAACAAAAAATGCAACTACGATCTCTGCATGAAAATACTACTAGCTTTTAAATCACCCCTGTATTTAGTGAGAGCTTTGTTTCTTCATACAGGTTTAAGTTCCTATTTGGTTATTTGGTTTTCAGAGCAGATCTTGTGATCAGAACACCCTCAACCTTTATCTGATAATGTCATAATATGTCCCTCACTTTCATAGGATAGTTTGTCAAAGATAGGATTCTTAACGTTTTTTTTCCGTGTTTTTTTTTTTTTCTTTCTTTCTGTCTATCACTTTGGATATATCAGCAGATTGTCTTTTGGCCTCCAAAGTTTCTAGTAAGAAATCTGGTGAAAATCCATTATGCATGATGAGTTGCTTCCCTCTTGCTAATTTCAAGATTCTTTTACATTTGAAGTTTGATTATAATACATCTTGCTGGATCAAAAGTTCATCTTACTTGGTTTTTTTTTACTTTTTTTTATTTTTATTTATTTATTTATTTATTTTTGTGGTGCCAGGGATCGAACTCAGGCCCTTGTGCTTGCAAGGCAAGCACTCTAATCACTGAGCTAAATCCCCAGCCTCATCTTACTTTTTTGCTGAGCTTCTTGAATGTGTTCTTGCTTTTCATTAAAGTTGGGAATGTCCAACCACTATTTCTTCAAATACTTTTTGCTCTATTCTACCTTTCTTTAAAGACTGCTATCACATATGTGCTGGTCCGCTTTATGCTCACAGGATTTTGACCCAAAGTTCCACACACTGTATTCATTTTTTCTGCAATTCATATTATTTATGTTTCCCAGCATTGATGATTTTCATTATCCTGTTCTCATCCTTACTGATTTTTTTAAAACTGCAGAAGCCTGCTTCTGAATCTTTCTATTAGTATTTTTTTCCTTTGCATTTGTAGAATGTCTTTTTGGTTTCTTTTCAGGCTTTTTATCTTTTTATTGACATTTCCACGTTGTCCCTACATCATCCCTACACCATTTTCTCAAGTTTTTTCACATAGTTCTTTTGTTATTTAGCATCTTTATGGTAGTTAAGGTTTTTTTTCTTTTTTGATTATTACATGTTTGTAATAAAATATAATCACATTCATTTTAGGGAACTAGTAAATCTTCTTTTATAGATTTCCCACCAGAGATTTTCCAGATACAGTTTCTGTTAAACTTTTTTTTCTTACATATGGGGTATATAATTTTATTTATTTGAATATTTTGTGATCTTTTTGTGGAAAACTCCACAAAAATCTAATAATAAGGAAACTCTAGAAATCATATTTCTGTTTCTCAGTTTGAAGGATTTATTTCCTTTTGTTTGTTTGTTTATTATAAGCTGCACCTGTGCCAATGCTTGGATGAAGCAAAAACTTGATTTCTTTTTTTCCCAAGGTCTTAAGTTTTTTCCTCAGCCTGAGCTTTTTCCTGTTAATACACTTTCAATTTTAAAATTGTGTTCACATGTACAATTACTTCTTAATACCCCAGTCTTCAATATCTGATTGGCAAAAGGAAGGAATATACAAGAAATTGGGAAAATAATGATAACTCTCTATGTCCCTTGAAAATCACTTCAGCTGGAGGAGAGGTTTAAAGCAATGCACAGATGTGTTAAAACAGGGTTCCTCCATCACTGTCTGCACTTCCATGGTCAAAGGAAGCGATCATCTGTCTAAATGCAGATGTTTGATCTCTGGAAGACAAGGCCTTTTGTGTCCCTCTGTCCTGTAGACCGTGCAAACTACTCCTGCAGCACTTGCACATTTGCTTATTTGGACCTATGGCGTCAGAAGTAGCTGCCACCGTGCTCAGAGTTGGAATTGATCAAGAGAGCCTAACTCTGCAGTCCAGTCCTTCCCCAGAAAGTTCCAAGGTTTCAGTCGGATCGAGAGCCTAAATAATTTCAATAAAAACGTTCCGCCACTGCAATTATCAACTGATGAAGAAAGAGATCCTCCCTGTTTGTGCCCCCACCTTCTCAGAATTTTCTCCCTTTGAATAAATCTTAAGTTTTTTCTAGGCCTGCACCTAGGTGTTTCTTAGTTTCCTCTCATAGAAAGATTAATTGTGCAAAACTTGAATATTCTTAAAAGAAATTAATTTCATTTATAAAAGGATTGGCCTTACCTGTTTTAGAAAATGTACACTTTTCTCTGTAAGGGAGAATTTAATTCATAGATTTTGTTAGTAGAGTTTAAAATAACCACAGTGATGGTAACGTTTGTATTCATTAGTCCATAACCAGTTTTACATCTAAAACAGATCGTTTTTCCTACTATTACCTTATTACATCACTTATAGTGTTTAGATATAAGTATGCAAACATATTTTTCCACCACATATGTAAAAATTTGTGTCTTTAAGAATATAAGAGGAAAAATACGTGCAATTTCCAACAGCAAGAAAACATCTACATATTGAAGAAAAGTATAGAATCTGTGTATGAAATTCATAATGTATGTATACATTATATATAGAATCAAACTATTATATTTAAATACTCAATTTCAAAACGATGTAAATGTCTTCCAAATTGTCTATACATGAAGTGCTCTTTTCTTTTTACATTTGATTACTATTATTTTTAAACATGGTAAATATTCCAAAACTGAGCATGATGAAAAACTGTATAAAAACAGACAAGAAACAACAACAAAAAAGGAATTGGAAGCATTTTTTCACAATAATTATAACAGTGAGATGCTAGTATAAGAAAAGACAAACAGCAATTACACATCGAAATGTCGTTAAAGCACAATGTTGCTATTTTAAAGATTAAGACTTGGAGAATTTTGTGTGTGTGTTTTGTGTCCAGCTAAAACAAAGCTGTTACTGCAGGAAACATTTAGAGGGCCCAAACACAGAATTCAACCCATCTATGAAGGGGTAAGTGTAGTGGAGGACGCCTTTTGATGAATTGTATAAAAAATAACAGAGGGCAGAGAGTAAAATGGTCTATTATAATTAGATCTCACGGTCATTTCATAGTGCTCCCACCCCCCCACACACACACAAAAGCTCTCAGTTGAACCACAATATGAGGCTGAATGTGAGGTTTAATGCATCTTAATGTGGAAGTTGCTTAAGGGGTTTCTCTACCTGGGGGTGAAGGGCATGAAAGAACAGAACACTTTAATGAACTAAGAAGGAGAATTATGACAGTGATAGATGATAGCAATACTCATTAAGAGGTGAGCTGCTATGAGGAGGGGTCGACTAATTTTAATTGCCAGCCTGACTGGATTTAGAGACTCCCGCAGAAATGACTGGATCACAGGCTGCTGTTCTCACCAGTGGATTCATCCAGGGACGCTGGTAGCTCGCTGTGCTGTTGGGCTTTGGGGTCCACTCGGAAGAGATCAGTCTCTGGAGGGTGGCGAGTATGTCTCTTGCTAGCACTCTTCCCCACTGCAGGGAGGTGAGCAGCCTTGCTGCACGACACCCTTCCACCGGGAGGTTCTAGCAGTGGGGCTAACGGAATATGGGTATAAACATCTGAAACTGTCAGCCAAATAGTCCTTTAGTTTTTAAATTTGTGGGTTTCCGCTATTTTGTTCCAGCAATAGGAATGCTGACCAAAACGAGCAGTAATTGTAAATTCACTTTACTTTAAAATGAGGAGTAAAAACTGAGATAAGGGGCAGTTAAGAACAAGCAAAAAAAATTCCTAACTCCATCTCTTCATTATCATTCACTGTATTTCATCCTCGCCTCCTCTCCCCCGTCTTCTTCTCCTTGTTCTCCGCTGCCACTTCCTCTTCCTGCTTTTCTTCCTTCTCCTTCTTCATTTTTTTCTGTTTTGCTTTGTTTCCTTTTGTTTATTTTTAAAAGAATCTATCCACTCTAATTTATCAGTAGTATTTTAATAGTTAGGTATTAAATACAGTCTGCCTGTTTTCAAAATATTCCAATTATCTTTCTTTGGGCCACAATGAATCCATTTCATGACATTTCAGGCTGACTCATAAAAATTAAAATATTTATTTACACAATCAAATACCAATCGAAGAAAACATTGAAACTAAGTGGTATATAACTAGTGGAAGGAAGCAAATTACTTAACATCTAGTAAAATATCTTAATATAATTTGTGACATTCATTATATGTATTAGTAAAAATAGTAATACTGGGAGTGCAAAATATGAAAATACATGTATATCTTAAGTATATAAAGATAGGTTTATGTGCAGGGGAACTTCAGGTTTATAAACTAAGGTAACTTGGGCTCCACAGTCAATGAATAGAGCCCTTTACATACCAAAAAAAGCATTTCCATTGCAAATATGTATAATATCCAGTCAAAATAGGTCCAGCAGTATTACTTATTTTATGTTTATTATGACAAAACAGACATTTTGCCTAATTTAGACATTAGTCAGCATGTGATTCCTAAACATGAAACTTTTAGGGGAGATGGCTTGAAAAGTAAAGATAGCATATAAATTATTTTCGTATGTCCATATGAAGTGCTACAAATTATTTTGAGTTCTATTTTTGGACACTGCAGTAGCATAGCTTGCTGGTGGCTGGGATGTACTTTCTTGTGCCACTTTTCATTTTTCAATTAGATGGGGGCATCAGATAACAAGGTTTCAACTAAACTGTGAAAATGTCATGAATTGCTACTTAAAAGTAGCTTTATTCTATGATAAATTCCTAAATTATAGAGACCAAGTTTACAAAATTAAAATTACTTGAGTTACTTGTACTTGATATTTTCAGTGATTTTATTATTTCATATCACATTGAGTAATTTACTTAGGTCTTCTCCAAATTCAGCTCAATAAACTCTGAGTTTTTATAACTGAAGCCCTTCTTCACGTCCTACCTTCTTAGTCTTAGCTTCTGAAGAATGACTCTTATAAAAATAAACTTTTATTTCATCTATACTATTATCTCTTTATTTAACATTTTACAATGCAACTTTAGATGCCAACATGTGCAACATTTCACTGTACAAGGTTAATTCCATGTGCTCACAAGATTAATTGTTAATACGATTAATAAGAGATGATATATGGAAAACATAGAACAAATATAACAACTTAAAATTATAATGTTTTATGAAAGATTATTGAAAACATTTGTATATTTGACCACTGGAAAATTTACTTATTTACTTAAATTTGTTGAGTAAAATAATGATGGACTTGAGAATCAGACAAAACCTCACTGACATTCAGTGGCTTCACCTATAAAAGGAAGAGTTATTCCTTAGACAGTGTATATGGCAACTAGCATTGGTCTGTCTCTAGAAGCTTGGGACATATTTTTGCTACAGCATGCTCTCCACCCAGTTGATGATCTATTTGGAAAAAGAACTGATTGACCATATAATATTTAGAGCTAAGGGGAATCACAGAAATCATTTAGACCAGCCTAATCAATTATGTAAACTATGATTTTTCATAAAGAGTTAGAGATTATGGCAAAGTTACACCTCACTGATTTGGAAGAATTACAAAAGTAAGTGATGCATATGATTAATATTTAACACTGAGAAGTAAATAATTCAGACATAATGACGAAGGATATAGTTCATATAATAATTAAACTCAAGTAAATACGTAATAAATAGCAAAGTGTAACTACAGAGTACTTAGAGCAAAAATTAACAGGAAAAATTATGGGGGGAAGGCTCACGTTCAGAATGCTTTGAAGCTTACATACTCTCTAAAAATACTATTGGCTATGATGGGGCAGAAAGTATTTTCATAAAACTGAAGTGAAAAGGGATATTAAATGGCTTAATTTTAGTGTTGAAATATGCTGGCTTATTGTGTTACAGACCGGTGTAACAGACTATAGGAATAATAAAGAGTGTGCTCTTGCTTTGTCATTTCAACTTGGAATTGATATTATGAATATTTCTACTCTAAAAATAGGGCAAAGAAAATGTCACAAGAAGATAATTAAGATGTTCCAGATTTCTGAAAAGGTAGAGGATTTCACCCTTGATTTCGTTGTGATTTCATCAAACAGGATGTGATGTCAAGCTTTCGATTCAAATTCTTCTCCATTATTTAATATGTACGTGAATGTTACCTGATTATTTAATTCTTCATTTATAAAATGGGTATTTTAGATGCCCTATTACATAAACTTACTGAAGTATTAAAAGAAATAATGTATGTTAGAAGGTTGATGCTAAATAATTACTCAACACATTTTATACATTCTGTTAAGTCAAGAAATTTAAATGTGAACACGAGCTTCATTTTGGTTATTTGGGTTCATAAAATATATTCAGAAAGATAAGTTAAGGCCCACCTCATTCATTTCTTCACCTGTCCAGTTTTCATTGCCAATTATTTTGCTTCCCCAATTGTATTTATTTTTAATTAAAATTATTCTAACAGATATATGAATTATGCATATTGATAAGATACCATGTGATTATTTGATACATATATTGTGTAAAAATTTCAGATCTTAGATGCATAAAAGAGTTCCTTTAAAGAGGAAGATTTTCATGACATTAATACTCCATCTTACTCCAATTTAACAATTTCCTAATTTCAGTACCTTTTTATTTTTAAAATAAGTTTAGACATTTCTATCACCCCAAACATCCATCAGTTCCTCGTATTAAAACTTCCAAAGCCCTGTCTCCTAGTTTTGTGACATTTACAGAACAGTCATCCCGCTGTGCACCCAGGGCATCTCACTCCTATCTAAATGAAATGCAGCACCCACCAGGGGACCCCCGTCTCTCCTTGTGCTTTGATCTCCCCAGCCGGTGGTAAACAGTGTACTACCTGATGTGCTTTTAGAGACATTAATTTAATCTCTGCGACTTTAATGTTCAAATTTAATTATAGGGGAATAAATTGTTTTAATGCCTGATGACCAATGGCTTCTCTATTATTCAAAAAAATAAAGAAGAATTATCATATAATTCAGTACCACCTCAAAATAATTCAGATCTTAAATTCATAAAGGAGTTCCTTCAGGGAAAAAGTTTTTGATAATCATACCCCCACTTTACTCCAAATTTGGCTATTTCTTGATTGCTATAAATTTCTATTTATTTATTTATTTTTCAGTCTGGGTCTGACGTTGCTCAGGCTCACTTGCACTCTTCCTGCTTCAGCCTCTTGACGAGCCAGGATTACAGACATGTGCCACTGTGCCTGGCTCTTTCTGTATTTGGGGCAGGAAGAGTTTGGTGCTGGGAATCAAATTCAGGGCTTTGTGCTTGCTAGGCAAGCGCTCTACCACTGTGCTAAATCCCCAATCCTTGCTACCGTATGTTTAAGTCACTTTACATCTTCATTTTAGCCAGTAATATTAACCTCTTACACATTTTAATTATGTTCACTTGTTTCCTTCATTTCTTGTGAACGATGTAATATATTACTTACTGATATAATTATGAATAGGTATAAAAGTGTCTCCTTCTTTCCTTGTAAAAATCTTTGACAACAGTGATTTCATGCTCTCTATTGGATGCAATTCAGTTCTTGTCAAGGGAATCCAAGTTCTATGAGATCTGAGTGACTGAACACTCTGCCTGCGCATTTATAGTCTGAAACTGTGTGTTACTTCTCATTTGTATATTTTTAGACTCTTGTGTATCAATTACTCTTGTGCTGGGCTGGTCTCAGTTGCCTATTTTATATGTCTCCTCTACCTAGAAGAGAAGCTACTGGGTGGGCTTTTAATCAAAATGAGTATGTGTTGATTTTTCAGGAAAATTATGTAATGATTTTCAAGAACTAATAGCAGTCATCCTTAGTTTTCTTTTTTCCCTTCACAGTCGCCAATCAGAAAATAAATTTTTACCCCAAATTTTTCTTAATATAAAAATTACAGGATTTTTGTCCTAATTTTACACAGATATAATGAAAATGAATTTGACCTGCATGAACTGTGCTCAATTATATGAACTTCATCAATTTGGGAGTCTGAATATTTTCCAATATGAATTTTAGCACATTGTCTCAGCTAATATTCATTTCTGACCTTCAAACTCAAAAAACATAACTGAATATTTGACCTTGTACTAATGAAACCAGGATCATACAGCAAAAATTAGCTCACATAATTTTCATCCTATACCATTCCCTACCATGCATACATTGTAGTATTTCCATATCTATCTATTGTCTAAAGAGACAGCTGAAAATGAAAAGTATAGTCAGTTCAATTTTCTAGATTACCTACTAAATAATTAGAATTATTTTAAAATTTTCTCCAATGTATCTTTTCATATGTATAACTATGTATTTTGCATTTTTATTTCATAAAGTGAATTTGATCAAAACTGTTTTTCACATAGATATCATCAGTAATGCTTTTGCTTATGGTGTGAAAAAAATTAGTTTTCTATACTACTTTGCATTTCCTATAAGAAATCATGCATAATCATCTTTTTTATTCACAAAGGATCTGTATGAGTATGACATTCCTTTCCTTAAAGTACACCATAATAAGAGATACATTAGTATTGAACCAATTTTCCAGCCAAATAAGAATGCTTAGAGGAGTGAGCTAATAGAAGCCTGAGTAATAGTAGGACAGACAATTCATGGACTAGCAAGGCCTATTAGTCCATAGCATTGTGGTTTTGATATAATTAACTACTAACCTTCAAATTAATTTGTGGTTCTGCTTCTATTCACAAATTCTAGTTCAAACTAGATTTATTATAGCTAAGAAAGCATTACACTATAATATAAAGCAATGTAATAATCAACATTGTACTTTCAGTTATATTGTGATTAAACCATAATTAATATTTATCAAATAAACAGGCTGTCCTGAGCTATAAATATGCATGCATTGTATTTTTATAAAATACATTTGCTTCATTGAAAGTTCATGGTCATAAATACTAATGATTTTGTGAAAATACATGCATGTATGTAGATATATTATGCACTAAACAAAACGAAGTAAACAATTTTGTTTCTGTTTACATCAATTTATTCCTTTTTAATGAAAGTATTATTTCACTCAACAGCTTTAGTGCACTTTTCTATTTTTAAATACATTTAGCAAAAATCAATTTCATTCATGCAGGGTCCAAAATAATGGGCCAGAATGGTGAAGAAATATAAATATATAGATGTTCCTCTATTTATAATAAGGTTGTATCTTGATAAACCCATTTTAAGCCAAAAATATGTTTAATACACTTAAATTACAATACATTACATTAGGATGGCTTGTCCTACCTTTAACATGCTTAGAACACTTACCTTCGGCAAATCACCTAACATATAAAATAAATTTTGAATACCTCATGAAGTTTACTGAATACTGTAATTGAAAGTGAGAAGCAGAGTGGTCGTATGGGCGCCATTTAAACACCATTGGAAAGTGGGAAAATCATTAACTCAAATCTCGTTAAATTGTGAATTTTCTGTAAAACACGGCACTTTCTACTTCTATATTTTATGTAGGGGGGAAAAAATACTTGTTTTCCTGATAAGGACTACAGAGCATGTTGAAGAAGGGGAAGCTGATCTGTGGTCACCTCCTGCATTAGTTTTCTAGGAACCTTACTAAAAAGATGGCTTAAACAAGAGGAATGTATTGTCTCAGTTCTGAAGGCCAGAGTTTGAAATCAAGGTGTTGAGGAAGTAGATTTCTTTCTAAGGTTGTGTGGGAGAATTTGTGCCATTACTCAAAGTTTGGTGCTCTGCTGGCAACTTTTGGCTTTGTGGATGCATCACTCCTATCTCTGGCTTCATCTATACATAGCATTCTCCCTGCATGTCTTCATTATTCGCCTTCTGTGCATGTCTATCTCCCTTTGAAAAAGAGAGCGGTCATATTGGATTAAGATCCATACTAAGGACTTCATTTCAACTTGATTAAGTCTGTTAACACTCTATTTCCAAGAATGATCACTTTCTAAAGTACTCAGGCTTAGGATTTCAGCCCGTATCTGGGAAGATACAACATAACTCATATCACTTTTCTTGGGTAGAATATTCCAAATAAATGTTACTGGGTTCTACATTGCTCCCCCTCCTCCTGGAGTTGGATTCCAGGTTCTTTCCACCTTGAACAAGGAATTGAACGAAATGAGCAAAAAGCTGTGGTAAAGTTTATTTAAAAGGCCAAATGGAGATTGGGAGAGAAACTGGCTCTGCAGAGCAAGTCTGGGTCAAGCAAAGGAAAAAGTAGGAAAAACATTAAAATAAAATAAACATATACACCATGTCTGAGAGATGTGGTAGGCGCTATCATCAAAAGATAGCACTACCTTCTCATGTCTTCCTTTATTTTACACTGTCTAAATTTCAAGGAAATCCTTGAGAACTTCTACATCCAGGTCCTGAGAGGTGGTACTGTGATCTGGTGCCTCAGGCTGACATCAGGTCTAGGCCATTCTCCTGAGAAGTCCTATCTGTTTGGGATTTTGTAATTACAGGTCATGCCCACTTTTCCAGCCAGTTTTAGCCACACCTCTCTCCTACTTTACTATCATCTATCTACATGTATATTGTTTCTGTTTCCTTTTGGGATTTCAATTCTTTCTGGTAATACCTGTTCAGTGTATAGTCTAATATTAATCTATTAATATAAAGAATGAAAGAGACTTTTTGAGACTGAATATCTAGAAGAACAGACAAGAAATAATGAGCTTAGTTTCTCTCTTACACTCACCAGTAATTTACTAAGAATCTTTAGACCCAGGAAGGGTTCTTATGAGTTAGTAGCAATATGAACAACAGGTTCTTTCTGTGAGTCTGGAAGAGGTGATCAGGGCCAACGAGGTGTGATGCTTGGGAAAATTATAATCTTGCCTAATAAATACAGCAAAAACATCCAAGGTGCATATCAATACCTAGAGACAAGAAAAGAAGAAATATAATAGGAAAGAAATAGGGAAGAGTTACATAGTAGCTCTCTCATCCCAAGGTTATGTATGACATTAACTGACAATACTCATAAATGGCACTTGATATTGAGGTGTGTGTGTGCGCGCGCGCACACACACACACACACACACACACACACGTTAAATGGATCAAGAGTGTGATCATAAATAGCACCTGAAGGGAGACAGGCATATGGAATGGAGCAAATATTGTGGATTTGAAATCATAGCACCATGTTTTGAGGAGCCAAATTTATGTAAAACTCTAGACAGGCATGTAGAGGTGTGAAGTGACAGGGCATACTGATAGTTTTCTTCAACCCATTGAAACTCATCTGTATGCATCTGAACTTGTTACTGTTGGAGCTGTATCTTTATGTTGGTCAATGCTGGAAATAGGTTTTAATTTTACTAGAACTTGACAAAAGTTATTTGCTTTATCTAACAGGTCCTATTCAGTCTCTCAAGTTTGATTCAAATCCTGCTTTCATTTAAAATTGCCCCAACACCATAATTTACAATTATGGACTGCCTAACTGGCATTTATATGGATCTTTATGTACTATTTTTATACTTGTCTTTTTCAGGAATATATGATCCTCCTGAAATAAGGAATATGCCGTATTTGTACTTCTTTCTAAATGCACAATAGCTAGAATAAGGTACAGAAATTTCTGAATAAATGCTTACTGAATGAATGAAGACATGAATGAATAAAATTTGCTGACAAAATAGAATATGAATTGAATAGGATAAAATTAAAACCTAGTATAAATTTTCTCTTTTTCAATTTTTATTTATTAGTACATGTTTGCATTACATAATGATCACATTCCTCATGGGGAGTTGGAATATGTACATAACAAATTTTAATTATTTTCTCATTCCCTTCTTCCCTCCCTTCCCTTCTTCCTCCCTTCTTCCTCCATCTCTTGGTCCCCATCACCTTTGCAAACGATCTTTCTCCTCGTTTCCTCTTATCTGTCTTTTATTTTGCATTTTATTGATATTTTGGATTTCTCATATAAGAGAGACCTTGTAATATTTAAACTTGTGCATCTAATTTATTTCACTTACCATTATGGTCTCAAGGTACACCCATTTTCCTACAAATGACTCAAGTTTATCATTCTTTATAGCAGAACATACTGTGTATAAATACCACATTTTCTTTGTCAGTTCATCTGCTGGTGGACACAGAGGCTGCTTCCATAATTCAGTTAAGAATTGTGCTGCTTAACATGTATGTGGATGTATCACTGTAATAAGATGGCTTTAACTCTCTTGGGGAGATACCCAGAAGGAAACTAGCTCAATCCAACAGAATTTCTATTTTTAGTTTTTTGAAGAAAGCTTCATACTGATTATCATGATAGTTGTGCTAGCTTACATTCACACCAACAGTGTACATGCTTTTTTTCCCCACAGCCTCACCAACATTCATTACTATTTGATTTATTGATGATAGTCACTCTTTCTACTGAGATGGAATCTCAGTTGGGGATTTAGCTCAAATGGTAGAGTGCCTGCTTAGCAACCTCAAGGTCCTGAGTTCAATTTCCAGCACCAAAAAAAAAAAAAAAAAAAAAAAGGAATCTCAGAAAATTTTAAGGTATTCATTAGCCATTCGTATTTCTTCTGAGAAGAGTCTATTCATCTAAGTTGCCAATTTTTGACTGGGTCTTATATTTGGAGGGTTCTAATTTTTTGAGTTCTTTATATATTCTAGATATTAGTCCTCACTGGGGAATAGCTGGCAAGAAATTTTTTTTTTCATTCTGTAGCTTATCTCTTCACTATGTTGGTTGTTTCTTTGTTGTGCAGAAGTTTTTGATTTAATATTATCCCATTTGTGGACTCATATTATTTCTTCTGCAATGGTGATTCTGTTCAGAAAGTCCTCAGTTTTGCCTGTGTGTTCCAGTGTTACCTATTTTATCTTCCACTGCAATAAATGTTTTTGTTTTAATATTTATATATTCTAAACATTTTGATCTTAGTTTAGTGTCTGGTGAGAGATATGGATCTAAATTCAGTATTTTTTCATGGGGACAGACAGTTTTCCTAGCACCATTTGTTAAAGAGGCTTCCTTTCTTCCAATCTATGTTTTCGGCCCCTTTATCAAATAGTAGATAGTTGAATGTGCAGGGTATTGTTTCTACATTTTCTATTCAGTCCCACTGATCCATGAATCTGTTTTTGTGCCAAAGCCATGCTGTTTTATATCACTGTAGCTTTTTTCTATAACTTGGAATCCAGGATTGTAGTGCCTCCCACTTCGTTCTTGTTGCCCAGGATTACTGTTGATATATTGGGTCTCTTCTAGTTCTATATGAATTTGTTAAACCTGTTTATCAGTTTTGGAAGCATGGCAATTTTGACAATATTGGTTTTGCCTATAAAGGAACAGGGGATATCTTTCCATGTTCTCTTCTATCTCCTTTTTCAGGGTATTGTAGTTTTTGTTGTAAAAGTCATTCATTTCCTTGGTTAGTTTATTTCTAAGTATTTGTTTTTTCTTGGTGCTGTTTTCAATGATATTGTTTCTATATTTTGTCAGTGAGTCCAATTTTGGTGTACAGGAACACTGTTGGTCTTGTATATTGATTTTGTATCTTGTTACATTGCTAAATTTTGTAGGAGTCTTTCAGTGGATATTTTGAAGTTTTCTATCTAGAGAATCATTTTGTCTGTAAATAATAATTTGACTTCTTCCTTCCCTGTACCTCTTTTCTGATCTTGGTATTTGCTCTTACTAATGTTTCAAGTACTGTATTGAACAGGAGTGGTGACGGTGGACATCCTTGTTTTGTTCCTGATTTTAGAGGAAATTCTTTCAGGTTTCCCCCATTTAATATTATGTTGGGAGTAGGTTTGTCATAAACCTAGTGAGGGTGACTTAAGATTCATCTATTCCTATTTTCTTCAGGGTGTTTGTCAAGAATGGTTTTTGGATTTTGGCAAAGGCTCTTTCTGTGTCTATTGAGATGATTATGTGATTTTTCCTTGCTTCTGTTTATGTGATATATTTACTAATTTGCATATTTTGATGCATCCCTGGGATGAAGCCTACTTGGTCATGGTATATGACTTTTTTGATGATTTATTTAATTCTGTTTGCCAGTATCTTATTGAAGATTTCTGCATCTATGTTCATTAAAGAAATTGATCTATGGCTCTCTCTTTTGGTTGATTTCTTATCTGGTTTTGGAATCATGGTAATGCTAGATTTCAGGAATGAATTTGGGGGTACTCCTTCTCTTTCTATTTCACTAAACGGATTGAGGAGTATTGGCATTATATCCTTTATTAAGTTATTTTAGAATTCAGTGGCCAATCCATAGGGTCTTAGGCTTTTCATAGTTGGTAGACTTTTCATTACTGTTTCAATTTCCGTGAATATTATTGGATTATTAAAAGTTTTTATATCTTCTTGGTTCATTTTGTCAATTCATATGTGTCTAGGAATCTAGCAACTTGCTCTGAACTGTCCAATTGATTGGAATTCAGATTTTTTTTTTTTTTTCTTGGTGCTGGGGATCGAACTCAGGGCCTTGTGCTTGCAAGGCGAGCACTCTAACCGCTGAGCTAAATCCCCAGCCCTGGAGTTCAGATTTTTGAAGAACAGTAGCTACTAATAATCTTCTAGCTCTCATTTGTGTCTGTTGTGATTTTGCATTTTCCATTTCTTTTTGGGGAGAGAGTGTGCTGGAGATCGAAGTCAGGGTCTTCCATTTGCTAGACAAGCACTCTACCACTTGAGCTAAATCCCCAACCCCTTGCATTTCTAAGTGCATTGATTAGGGGTCTTTTTTTTGGCGGGGGGGGTAGGACTGACTAAGGGCTTGTCAGTTTTGTGGGGATTTTTTCTTTCAAAAAAACCACTCTTTGATTTGTTGATTTTTTTGTATTGCTCTTTTGGTCTTAATTTTATTAACTTCTGCTCCAATCTTTATAATTATCTTACTATTACTAGTTTTGGATTTGGATTTTTCTTGTTTTTCTAGAAACTTGAGGTGCATCAATAGGTTATTTATTTGGACCTGCTCTCTGTTTTTGATGTAAGGAGTTCAAGCTTTATGATTCCCTCCTAGGACTGCTTTCACCTCAGATTCTGACATAGTACTCTGGTAGTATGGTTTGATTCTAGGATCTGTCTAATTATTTTCTTCAGTCACTTGTTGATTACTCAAGTGTATTGTTTAAATTCCATATGTTTGACTAATTTCTGTGTCTTATTTTGCCACTGTAGTGTGTCATCATGATTTGATCTAATAATATGTATGGGATAATTTCAATTCTTTTCCATTTATTTAAAAATGCTTTATAGGCTAGTATATGGTGTATTTTGAAGAAAGCTTCATGTTTTCCTGAGAGGGGTATGTATTCTGTTGTTGTTGAGCAGAATACTCTGTGAGTATCTATTAAGTCCATTTATTCCAAGGTGTTTTCTTTTCTGATTTTTTTTCTAGTTGATCTATTTGTGACAGTGGGATACTAAGATCCTCTAATGTAATTGTGGTGATGTTTACCTGGTCTTTATTGTTTAGTGGTGTATTTTAACTACAGCTCATTCTCAGGTAAGTAATAGCTCATGATATAAATTGAAATATTTAGAAACTATCAAATATATCTTAAATATATGCATATGCATGTATATATATGCATGCATATTTATAAAATCTCAAGATCTGCTTGTAATTATTTAAGCAATGTTGTTTGACTATAAAATTATCAATATATAATTGTCTGAGTCACCCACATACTATCTATGGGACAGAGATCACATGGAAATATTAATTTGTTTTAGAAATAACATTTATGTTTATAAAAATATTTATGTTTTACGGTTTGATAGGCACAAAATATAGAATCCTGAACATTCAATATTTGTTAAATATGTTAAAAAGCAAAGTAATGTTAATTCATCTAAGCAGAAAATGTTTTTAAGTAATTTAAAAATGTTCTTGTTAACAGGCACAATTTTGAGGTAGAGTGTTCCTTTCTACGATCAAAATTTTTGAGAGTAGGTGAATATTATGTTATCTATCACAATGTTCACACTGTTCTATGCCTTCAATTCATGACAGTTGCGCATTCCGGGATGGGCAGCCTGGAGTAAACTATACTTTCCTTTCAGCCTTACAGATGCAATCAGGAATCCAGTAGAGCCTTCCTCAGGGTCTGTCACCCTCATGCACTGTGAAGCATGATTTGGTTTCAGAGCTGTGAATCCCACATCACCAGTTCTTCATTAACCTTTATAAAATGGTTGGAGACTCTTGAGATAAAAGAAATGCTATTAAAAATACTATGATTATCTTATTTTCTTTGAGAGAGAGATACTGTGATTCACAAGCTGTCCCTGTTTTTGTTGTTGTTGTTGTTCTGCTTCCTAGAGAGTATTTGTCATGTTGATGTGCTCTCCAGTCACGCCAATGAAGAGAAGTGTGTGCATCTCAGTCTTCACAAACTGGGTGGAGAGAGACTTAATCAAATTAAGCACACATCAGTGAGCTCAAAATAAATGATTCAGCCTGAAGGCTGAAGTGTTACCTTTTATTGTATGGCTTATAATTGACAGAGTTTGTGAAGAGTGATTCATAAAGCACAGATGATGTAATACCGGAATATTTTATTAGGATCATTTGTTTCAGTAAAAAGAAGTGTACCCTTGAGAATACTAAAAATAATCTGAACCAAAACAAAATTTTAATAATAATAATAATAATACACTTTATTTTAATTACAACTATAATCACCCAATTTTAGATGTGTAGGGTTTAGTCTGGGCATATATTATTGCCTTCAATTTTATCATTTCTCGCATTATACTTAAAATGTTTAATATTGTAATAGTAATTAATTTAGTCATCTTATAAGTTAACCAAAAGAAAAGAAAATATGCCTTTTAAAGAAAAACAAAGAAGATTAAAAAAAAAACAAAGTGTTATTTTCAGTTGTACTGAAACACTTGAAATCTTGGCTAACAGTTTGTTGGCTCTTTGCCACTAAATAACGTAATGTTAAGATCGTAACAAGCATTTCACAGAATAATTAAGTAAATTTTATTATAATGTTGCTTGTTTTGTTAAAAATTTGTAATCACTAAACTGAGAGAGGACATCTTTAATTGTGTGAACATGAATAAATCATCTTTAATGATTCCTATAATGTGTGTCTATGCTACAGCAAATACAGAAACAACCAACACTCAAAAGAATCAATGCATTTCAATTTGAAAAGAAAGTATACTATCAACAGAAGTAGTACCATACCTTTGTTAAAAAAGAAGTGCCGCCCTTTCCTCAACAAACAGATGGACGTTCCATTTTGATATATAATGTAGAGAATAACCCAAGTTTATTAAATTTGACATTCTTGTTATGGTTCCTGGCAAACTCCCTGCACATGTTACATCATGTACCCTTAACTCACTTGTGCCCTTTCTCTCTGTCTATAACAAAAGTATGTTCTGGCCTTTCTTTTTTTTTTCTTTTATTTGCTGCAGTTCTTTGTCAATACCATTCTTAATTCTTACTGTAATTAACTTAAAATACCACTCACCATGGTATTTTAAAATAAACTGGTACAAAAGAATTGCAAATAAATATTTAAAAACAAGTAGATGAAGAAAAAGAGCATAAAAAAGAAATGAAGAGAAGAGAAAAAAGAAAAAGTTGACAGAAAAAAGGGACTGACAGAAAAAAGACAGTAGAGAGACAAAAAATACCTCAGTTTTTAAAGGACAACTTCTTTGCACTGTGACTACACCTTATAGATTAACCATCAACAAAACTGTCACAGTAAGAAGAGATTTTCTGAGTTTCACATGGTATGATCAATAGTGCATCCTTGAAAGGACTTCAAATGATACAGTTCCATAAAGTAAGCAACATCTATTCTTTCTTATTTTAAGATCAACTTATAATTACCAGTAAGGCATCTAGCTCAAGTAAATGATTTAAATAGCACAGTAGTGAGGAATTGCTCATTATTTTCAGATTAGAAACATAATTTCAGGTTGCAGTGGGTATAAAATACCAGTGGGGGCAGTCGAATGCAGAGTAAGTATTAATTATATGACATTTCTAGAGGTGTGGAGAAGCTATTTCATATGTAAGGCCATCACAGTGGGATATATTTATGCACGCCTCTTATTTTAGTAATTCAGGTTCATGGGAGCAAAGAAAGTTCAATTTGACAAAGATGGTCAAAAAGTTATTTGCATTTTCCTTTTTCGGACTTAATCTGATAAAAAGAATTAATTATAATGAAAAAGTGACAATCTCACATAGGAGTAATCCATTAGTGTTTCAGTTTCCCACATAAGCTTCTGCAGTTCAAAACTTAAAGAATGATGAAAATTTTTGTATTGATGAACATTTTTGTGTGCCTTGTTGGTTTATTAATTCTTGTATTATATTTCTATATTCTTTACTACTTTCATAATTTCCATTGTGGAGTAGAGAAAAATTGGGAAGTAAACTGCATTACATTAATTCATCTTGACTTTCAGCATCATAATACTTTATAGTAACACTTAATTTTATAAGAAAGTATCTTCCTAAAATGGCCACCTTCATTTTAAAGGAGCTTAAGGCTCACAAATTACACATTAAAATACTAGATATATTTGAATGTAAAGTCCAAGGGAAAGTCTTGAGTATCATGACATAGACATTATAATCATGAAAAGTAAACGATTTAATGCAATGATATTAGAAACATTATTAAATAGAAAAAGAACTGCCGTGTGTGTGTGTGTGTGTGTGTGTGTGAGTGCACATTATTTTAAGGAGAGACTATATTGTTTATATATACACCTAGGCTATATGATCTAGCCATTATTTTATATATGGTCCATCACTAATCAAAACATCACTAGGCAGCATATAACTGTGTTTCAAAATTAGGTACGAGAGAAAGCAAAATGAATAAATGGTCTCAATGACCCCATTCCTAGATGCTCATACAGAAGAAGTGGATGTAAAAGTCCAGAGAAAAAGATAAAGAGTGGGTAAGAGATGAAAGGAGGGTATAACCAGACTCTTTCCTCAGTTCACTTTACATAATGTACAATCCCTGAAACTTACCTACCTGTTTAGATTTGTGAGAAAAAATGAGACTAGCACTAGTCAGAGATGAATTTTTCAAAATATGTCTATAAAAATGAGTTATTCGGATAATGATTTCAAAGTGAGGAAGAAACAGTCATCTCAGGAACCTATAAAGGATGTCTAACTCCTTTCTTAATATAGCCTTAATTTGGAAATGGCAGCCTATGTAGTTATATACAAAAATTTTGAAATGAAAATGATAAAATGATCTCTATTAACAGATTCTTATGGTTTAGATCAATCTCAGGTGTTCACATTATGGTTGGGATCAAGAAAAGCAGGGCTGCTATACAGATAGGCATTGTAAAGAGGCCAAGTATTTTGCATCAGAACAATAAGAAAAATCCCTTAAGTCAACTCAGAAAAGAGCCACCTGCCACCCATCCTAGCTCAAAGGTATGGAAAGGTGTACTACTTTAGCAGACTTTGAAGAATGTGGCACCAACCTCATTCAGGACAGTGGAGGAAAGTTTTCCCTGGTTTCAGCCAGTTTTCCCCTGATGCAGCCATGGTCTGTGGTGGTCACTACGACTGCTTGCCCTGGCAGCACACCTTGGTGCTATCTATGTGGTATAAGTTTTCCAGGCATGCACAATGCAAGAGTTGTGGGATCATGTTGACTTCCACTCAGATTTCAGAAGACCTGGGAGGCCAAGCAATGAACCCCTGAGAAGGCAGAATGAAAAGCTTTGAGAATGAAGCTGAGAATGTCCTGGAGATCCCAGGACATTGCTGATGCCAGGAATGGGGATTCTGCTGATGAAAACTAGCTGGCGTGTTAAGCCAGACCAAAAGAACAGAAATGTGAGTTTCAACCTGCAAGACCACAGAGGCAGAGCTGCCCAAGTCCCTTAGAGTTCACATTTCACCAGAATCTGTCCCAGCTATTACACACAGAGCTACAATATATAATGGTTACCATGTGAGGTTTCAGTCTTGCTTTGGTTCAATTATTTTTTAATCTCCATTCCTTCCTTTCAGAATGCAAATGTTTCCCTTATATATAAGAAGCATTGAACTTTCTTTTTGATTTTCACAAGGGCTTATAGCTAGGAGGTTTGCTTTGACTCTCACAGATGTTGGGCTAGGACTTTTCAGTACCAATGAAACTGTTAAAATATTATGACTCTTAGACTTAATTAAATACATTTAAAATAACAAGAGGGACATGATCCTTTCCAGGTTCAGGGATAGAGTGCTATGGTTTAGATATAAAATAGGCCCTAAAAGTCTCACTTATTCACAGATGGGGCTTTCTGAAGGTGCTGGACCATGGAAGGCACTAAAGTCATCAGTGGACTGATCCACTGTTGCATTCATAGGCAAATGTGCCTTTATGAGGGTGGGCCTGGTTTGAAGAGGAGTGTCACTGGGGGCTTGTCTTTGGACATATGTCTTCCACCCTGGATTTCCCTTCATTCTGCTTCCTAGGTGCCATGAGGTGAACAGCATTCTTTCACTATGCCTTTCTGCCAAGCTGATTGTGCCTTGAAGCCAACCAAATGTGGACTGAACCCTCCGAAAACAGTGAGCCAGCATAAAGCTCCCCTCCTTTAAACTGTGGGTATTGGGCATTTTGTTCCAGTGACAGGAAAACTGACTTAATGCACAAATAATTTATAATTCTTTTGGAAACTCAAATAAAAATATGGAATAAAATACTGCAGACAGCAACATATATTCTACTAGAAGCATACTACATTAGTGAAACAAAAACTTTTTTTTAAAGAATATCCTATTCAGAGTACTGTAGTTTTCAATTTATAGATATTTTATGTCTTTCATTAGATTGATTCCTAGGTACTGTTTTGGTTTTTTGTTTGTTTGTTTTTTGCATACTATTGTGAAAGGTGTTGTTTCACTAATTTCTCTTTCGGTGAGTTTGCTATCTGTGTACAGGAATGCTATTGATTTTTGAGTGCTGACTTTGTACCCTGCTACATTGCTGAATTTGGTTTTTAAATCTAGAAGTCTTTTGGTGGAGTTTTGGGGGACTTCTATGTAGAGTATCATGTCATCTGCAAATAATGATAATTTAACTTCTTCCTTTCCTATCTTTATTCCTTTTACTTCTTTCTCTTGTCTAATTTCTCTGGCTAATGTTTCCAGAACTATATTGAATAAGAGTGGTGAGAGAGGATATCCTTGTCTTGTTCTGGATTTTAAAGTGAAAGCTTTCAGTTTTTGTCTATTTAGCATGATGTTGTCTGTTGGTTTGTCATAGATGGCTTTTGTCAGATTGAGATAAAGACCATCTATTCCAATTTTCTGCATGATTCTTATCATGAATGGGTATTGGAATACCAATGAAAATATAATAAAAATATGCAGTCATGTTATAAAAGTCAAAATGAGTCACGAAATAAAATTGTACAAAAACAATATAAAAAAACTATAGAATTTTTAAAAGAATACTTTTGGGTGAAATATAAAACATACTGTGCTTTTGTACTTACATTCTACAGTTAATTGATGAAAGTTAGACAGTCTTAATAAAAAAGTTACACAGGCTTTTTGTTGATTCTTTATTTTGTTCTAAATATTTCAGTAGAAAACTATTTATACTTAGGATGAAGAGAAGCACAGTTTATGAATAGGTTTAATGCCTTTTTGTACATGTGACAGATCCAAAAACAAGAAAAACAAAACAAAACAAAAAAAAAAATCCCAACTCCTTCACAAAATTTTATTATGTTTAACATATAAAATTTTTGACAAAAAAAATTTTGACAAGAAAATATCAATCAAATCAAATAGAAAAATGGCATATATAAACAAGAAAAGGTAAATAATCTTTAAGCACATGTGAAGACAATCAATTTGAAAGTAAGAAACTCAAGTTAAATCTAAACTATGACATTTCCTACAAATTATATGCCAAATCTCCAAAAGTCTGGCATCCTTTCCTACTGGTGTACACTCAAACAGGGAGGAAATTGATGTTATTTAGCAATATTTGATATGAACCTTTCCTTGTTCCATAATTAGCCTTTTAGCAATCCATTCCAAATCAAACCATGAAAGAGGATATAGGAATCTTTTCATGATGTGTGGTTTTTAACAGTAAGTAATTAGCAGTAATTTAAAAGAACATCTAAAAAGTAATGACTAAATAATCAATCGTATATCTATGCCATGCTGCTGGAATTTGATGGGGCAGGTCTCTTAGAGTATTATGGGTGTATGTGTATATTTTATTGAGTAAAAACAATCTTAAATGTATGTGTTTAGTATTCTAAGTCTTTAGTAGGGAATAAACATTTATACTTTTGGTATATGTATTTCTGTGCATAAATATATCCATTTGCACGTATTTTCGAAAATATTGAAACATAATATAAACTGAAAAATAACTTGCTTGCGAGAGAATGAAGGGAACAGAAGTATATATATATATATATATATATATATATATATATATATATTTTTTTTTTTTACAAATTAGATACCTCTTAATAAAAATTAGCTTAATTCAGGGCTTGGAGTCATTTGAATATTTGCATAAATTTACAGAAGTATTTTATATAACTAAAATTAATAAAGAATTTTTTTCTGGAATGAGAAAACTTAAAAAGAAACAAATTACATTAATTTTACATAAACTTGGTAACACAATGAAAAATAGAAATGTTTTACCTGTGTTAATTGTGCCTTTTAAAATAATTCTTATGACAAAGACTGCCTAAATTTTATTTATTAATCTTTTCTTGTGTGCAAACTGGTATTTCTATTTTAAAGTTATATGCATAATGAGAATGAGGGAATTAGGTAATTATGCTATTGAAATTAGAATTAAGATGTTCCATGAATGTAAGTAGATGAAAAGGTAAAATTTACCCAAGGAAAAAAGCCTGTAATCTTAATTTAATTTGGAAATCGGAGTATAATCTTACAATTTTTCTCTCTACACAGAGTATATATTTAATACTATTGGAAGATTTGTACACTCCAACATTCATATGTTGAAATATAATACCCAGAATGATGCTATTAGTTAAAAGACCTCTAGAATGTGATTAGATCATCGTAAGTGGGATCAGTTCCCCTATAGAAGTGCACTGAGAAAGAACACTTGCCTGGCTACCAATGGTAGGACACAGTGACGATTTCCATAAACCCAGGCTTTGTATGAACTAGGAAGTGTGCCTTCTCAGGAGCCCTAATCTGCCGGTGTCTTGATCTTGGATTTACCAGGCTCCAGAAATGTGAAGAATAGTGAGAAGCATATTTAATAAATCTGTTAATGATTCCCTATCCACAAGACTTTCTTACTTCCTCCTCTTCACTATTCAAGGTTTCGGGGTTTTTTTGTTTTTTTTTCTGGACTCTGAAATTTCTCTAACTGAATATTCGTTGGTTATTGTAAATAACTGAGCTAACATTTGCCTTCTGCGAAACTCAGATGCCTCCTCTTCCTATGATACCTGTCTTCAATAACTGCATCATCATCCTCTCAAATATACCTTTTACTTTCCCTTGCCCCAAACTCTGATCAGCCTCAAAATCCTCACATCATTTTTCACAAAATGTTCTCCATTTTCACAGCTTCTTGTTTAATTCTGTTTTCTTTATAATAGCTTCAATGTTCCACTGTCTGTCTCAAGAGCTTCTCCTCCTCCAACTGTCACATTAATATTTTGGATGTATCACCTTTTGGATGTATCACCCTCCACCAGTGTTCTCATGTCTCAAATTGCTCTCTTTCTCTCTACTTCTACTTCAAGATAGCTCCATCTTATTAAGCAACAGCTATCAGTGGCTTTTCTTGCTCTTCCCAGGTAAAATTCTCTCCTTCTCTAGACTCTTAATAACAAATCATAAATTATCATGTGTACTCATCCCCTTCTAATAAATTGTGGTTTTCTAAAAGTAAATTATGTATTAAATTCAGTTTATTTTCTCTCTAGAAATCCTGATAAAATGACTTTTGTAGGTGGTTAAAAGCTAGTCACAAAATTTTGTTTAAATGAATACATAACTCTGTCAGTTATTTTGCCAGAGTTGTCAAGAAAAATTTAGGATGGAATTATCTGCCTGTTTACCCATCTATCTTTTGTAAAACTTTTAGCATATCTGTATGCTACACTCTATTCCTGTATTTCCCTTCTCTTTGTTGCAAAAGCTCAAGCTTTTCTTCTATTTTAAAAGATGTTTCGTATTTTCTAATTTTTTGCATTATTCTTCCAAGATAGTAGCTTTCTCAAGGTTTTCTCTTTTACAACACTGAATAGCATATCAAAAATGAAATAATTTAAACTTCTCTTAAAGAACTTCTAGGTAGACAACATATGCATCATGCTTCATATTTTTAAATTGCATTTTAAATCAATGCCCATATTTCTCCATGGACTGCTGAGCAGTATAGGCTTCATCTTTTAATTCTTTAAAGCCCTTTCTCTCACCACAGAGTAAATTAAATAGCTAATAGAGATTGATATTCCAAGAGGTAAATGAATAATTTCCAAAAAGCACAGAGCTAGATTATGAATCCTGAACTTAGAATGAGACATACAGTATTACATATTTATACTAAAATGGAAAAATATATGAAAAAGAGAAGCATGTTGGAGAAAAGACTGAGAAGCCTTGCAGTGATTTTTCTAAAACAATATTCTGATGATGAAATATAACTCTCAATATGAGATTAATTTTAAAAAGTTGTTTAGTTGGAAACTATCATGTTAGCTAACTCAAGAAATAACTACTTCAGTGATCACTATAATTATCAATGTATCTGACCAACCCAACCATTTATACTCATCTCCACCCTTCTTCAAGTGTGTCTAAGCTTTTTGGCAATGCTTACTGTACAAGAAAAGTAGTGCATCTGGGAAAGACAAGTTATTTCTCAAAAAGGAGATAGTCTTCATAATGAAATCTACAGGAGAGATGTTCTATTTTGCCAAGAAGATGCATGTTTATTTTGGGGGTAGTTGAGGAAAGAGCAGTTTTATGGAATGTAGGTTGTGATCAAGTTAAAGAGAACAGAAAAAATGGTAGGAAAGATTATTGAGAGTAAAGACTATTGAAAATTTGAATTTTTAATAAATGATAAAAAGAATTGCACTGATTACAGTGCAATTTTAATTGACTGCACTTCATACATTTCAACTCCTTTTAATGTAATAATATTATAAAATTACCACATATAATCTGGGTCTTTTCTAGGGCAAAAACAAGTATCTAGTGTAGACAGAATGTTGATTATTTCTAAACTGAGGTTATATTATTTTCGATATTTTTCATTTCAGAAGGAAAATCTTAGGTCAAATTATCTTCAGTTGTTGCTACATAAACCTACTGGGTTCGACATGCTGCCATCACTTGGTATTCACTGAAGACTGACTTAAAGACCTCCCACAGATGGCAAAATCTTTGAATGTTCAAGTTCCTTACACAAAATTGTGTCATATTTGCGTGTAAATTCTCTGCACATATTCTTGTATACTTTAAATCATTTTTAGATTACTTATAACACCTGTTCCACCATCAATGCTATACAGACATTTTTATACTATGATGTTTAGGGAGTAACGGTCAGATATAAAATCTGTACATTTTCAGTACTGACATACTTTCTAAAATATATTTTTGATCCATGGATACAGTTCCTTCAAGTACAGAGGGACAAATGCATTCTAGTACAGCAGGAAAAATAATGGCAACCTGAAAGTATCCATGTCTTAATCCCCATAATTTGTGAATATGTTTCTTTATATAGCAAAAGGGACTTTGCAGACATGATTAAGGCTAAGGATCTTGAAATGCAGATATTATCAAGGATTATCAAAATAGGTCCAATAATATTAGTCCTTATAAAGCCTTTTCCAGTTGCATTTGAAGAGAGATGTGATAAATGTAGAAGAGATGGAAAGATCATGAGGCTGATCTTTTTGAGGATAGGGAAAGAAGAACAAGAGTCAAGGAGGTGGGCAGCCTTTAGAACTTGGAAAATTCATAGAAACAAACTGACCAGTCTCTTTCCACAAAGGGGTGCAGCCTCACCACAATACTTATTTTAGGGTAGAAAGGCCTAGGTAGGATATCTGATTTAAAAATAGTAAATATTATAAATTTATGATGTTCTAAGCTACTAAATTTATTATTATTTGTTAGAGTAGCAAAGACATTAATATACTTGATAGGAAAGTGTCTACTGAAAAGTGCACACAAAATAAAGTGATCAACAATCTTTTATAGAAGTCTCTGTGTTTAAACTAATTTACCAATTCTCCACTGCCTTCATGGCAACATATAATCAGATGAATAATTCTCCAGAGTATATCCAGATTTTTATGCCTAAATTGCTGATTCTTTATCATGAACATCACTGGTTTATTAATGATAACTTAATTAGTTTCTATCAAGTAGTCAATCTTGATATTATGGTTGTGAAAAAATGTGAACATAATACAAAATAGCAATGAGAAATGAACTCTTTTGATTAAAATAAACCCAACCAAATTCATAATGATATTGAAAACTAATTGGAACAATATTGATTTACTTATTGAATATACCAATACACACATACACACGAATTGTGAAAGCTATATGAACTTTTAAAGTAAACTAGTTTATTGAACTTTTCAAGTTAATTTGATAGATACATTAGAACATAGTTCCTATTTCTGGATATATTCTGGTATTTTAATTTCTATGTCTTATACCATTTAAAAGAAGTAGTAGACAATTCCTATTTTGTCTTGATATTTTTGATTTTGATGATAATAAAATCCATATATATTGTTTTCATATTGATTATTCATTTCTAATGGGCTAGTTAAAATGTAATTCATTACAAAGTTTATTTTCCAGTAAAAATTATTTCAGACAAAATAATGCAATAAAATGATTTCAAGTATGCTCTAAAACACTTTTAAAGAATAAATTATTCATACTTTATATTTTCTTTGTTAAGTCATACTACCTGTGTAATGAAACTTTCTTCAAATTGCAACTCAATCTTGGCATATTTAATATTTTCCACACATTTTTAAAAATCCACTGTGTAGCTCTTTGCATTGTACACAAAGCACACCTAATTTATTAGACTGATACGGATGCAAATCACACAGAAGACATCAATTATGCTGTACCAAATTAAAGCATTTACTGTGATTTATTGATTTAAGATTTTATATTTCTTAAATGTGCTCATTGAGGGACTGAAAATTTTGCATGATTATACAGAGAAATTTTTCATACTAAATTCTCTTGTCATTTAAGAACATACAGATTTTTTTAAATTCCATACAGGAATATATGTTGGTATTTCAGGAAGTTTAAAATAGTACAATAATCTGTGGATAATAATAGTGAATATTATTGATATGCACAAGAATCTATATCCAAAACTGTTTAGGCATATCATCCCTATGCTAAAAATTACTAGGGAAGTTCAATGATAGGATTTGCGACTTTTAGATTTGCTTTCAAGAACAAACAGTTCTTATATTCGTTATGTGTTTTCATTTCTTACTCATTTCGGTCAGGGAGTATGTTTTCTATCGTCCACTCTTCCTTGTGCTCTGTAGCACACCCCGTTTAGTCATGTACATCGAGTATTTCTTCCCAAATTGACTGTATTTCCCTTTAAAATGACATTGCATAAAAGACATGACATTTTTAAGAATATTCTGTCACAAAAGAACATGCAAATTTTACTAGCAGTGAATCTTATACAGTCATTATTCATTGGATTTTTTAATAGACGAACTGTAAAGAGGGAACAATATAAGAACATAAGCTTTAGTACAAAACACCGCACATTTAAGAGTTGAGTTGACAGACTCCAGATGCATTCATAAGGGAGCAATTTAATTTAAGGATCAGCATTGATTTAGTACCATTTAATTAAATAAATCACCTTTACATTTTATGCTCAACGCATGTCACGCAGTACACATCTTAACAACTGCTTCTTTTAATATCATAAAATGGAAAATTAGCCTGAGTATTTTGATTTTAAAAAGCAGTAACCCCACACCAGTATAACTGGAGATAAGTAGGCAATTCATGTCTCTAGAATTCTAAGCAGGCAAGCAGTTGCTGAGTTTAACACTTCATTAGACACCTCATATATCACAGGCTCATTATTAGTTTTTTCTTTCTATATCAAGGAAGCTCTCCATAGCAGGTGAAAAAAAGCATGAGAATATCAGGTATTTGTGGCACACATGAAAGGAAAAAGTACATGAAGGAATTGGGAAAGAAAAATAAACAGGATGGAAGCAACACTTCAATGACACAGTGATAATGACTATTACCATAGTGAGAAGGTACCAGTCATCCAACCATCTGTTCCAAAGAGGCAGAACAGCAAACAATGTCAAAGAAAAGAAAATACTTAGGATTTAATACTTTGCTCAATTTTCATTAGACACCTTTTTAATCTACATAGTCTTTGCTCAAATGAAGTAAGATCTTCAGAATCTAATTTTTTTGTGAGTGTTGGAGGGCTTCAAAATCCCACTGGACAAGTGGATGCAAAATTTATACTCCCAAGTGAAAGTTTGAGAGAGTCGTGAGAAAGTGTTTTGTAAAATCATTCAGCAAAGGTCCACAGACCTGAGAACTATTGCTTGGTTTCCTATAATGTAAAAGGAAAGAGACTGTGTTCATTCATAATAAGAGTATCCTAAAAACAGGCAGCATTACCTGGCACGACCCTAGAGCAAGTGAATTAACCTTCTCAACTTTTCCCCCTCAGGGGTTTACACAGGGCTTGGTCATAGCATCCTCAATTCCTTTCTAACTTAAAGAACAACATCTCTACTTTTTTTTTTTTTTTTTTTTTTTTTG